>WTSP01008624.1:6461-35909 GCA_025331215.1 Actenoides lindsayi
ACATCGTAAGTGTACGCGATGGATGGCACCTGAGTCAAGGTGCGTTGCTATTTCGTGGTGTGGATAAGAAGGTGGGAAAAAAGAAAAAAAAAGGCTATTATTGCAGTAAGTTAGTAGAATGAGAATTTTATCAACATTAAAGGAGGTACAGGACTCAACATATCAACTGTCACACTCAAACTCCTGCAAGTTACAATGTCAGCTGTGCAGCTGACATCTTTGGGACATAAAATTTTACACTGGAACATTTAGTCTTCAATGGAAGCAGATTAGTGCTGTGTCCTCCAATAACAACTGCAGATGATTCAGCATGATAGTCTTCATAGGAAATAAGATCTTGGCTTTGAAATGAGAAGCCAGTTGTGAACACTGCCTTTTGCATACAGGAGGTTATTTGACTCTTATCAAGACCGATAAGGAAGTAGTTTGTCTATAGGGAAACACAATACATGTTGGGTTTCAGACTCCACTGCAGATAAAGTGTAAACTCACATTGGCTGGGGAGAATATAAAAGCTTTTAGTCTTATTTTTAAGATCTCCTAAACCCACCAAAAGCATTTCTAATTCCTAAAGCATTTCTAACACCATCAGTACCGCACACTAGCCATAAGGTAAGCACCTGCATTCCCCCTTGCAGGTACAGTGTGATTTCATCTTGCTGGGCTGCACTAGGGGCACCAGCTGTGACAAGCTCTGCAGCTCACTGCAGTCGTGTCTCATTTCACAGCCCCCACAAGGCATTGCACTACCTCCTAAGCAAATTCACAGGATGTTACAGGACAACTTGTCCATTTAGTCTTGCAATTATAGGAAGAAGTGGTCCAGGTCTACAAAATCCATTTCCTGACAACGGGCTTCAGCTGCATGGTAAAAGCTGTTATGTGATAGGAAAATCAGTCCTACCTCCCTTATTACCAGAACCAAACAGTACTGCTTTTTATGAAGCCCATATTTCTCTTCCTTTCTTCTGCCCAAGCAGCTACCATGTAAGGTTGACAAGCCTCAAACGCAAGTCTGAAGACAGAGATATTGCTTGTGTTCAGAGCCACTGAGAGAGGATACAGAAACAAGCTGTGCTTGTATAGCCACCCTGCAAACGGACACACAGCGATATGCACTATGCCCAAAACTTTCCAATAAAAAAGGCATTTTCATGAGGCTGTAGACGTGGTCTACATCACGTACATTATCAGTCATCAGAAGAGGATTGGTAACAGCTCAGCAACTGTGTGACAACCAGCAGCCCATACTGTCAGAGACCTGTTAGCCATCTGTCCAGATATGGTTAAAGTTTAGGGGTGGCACAGATGTCCTGGATGTTTGCAAGGCCATTAGTACTGTGCTGTCTCCACCACCTGTCAACACTGGAAGCGTTCCTGAATTAGCTGCAGGATTTGAAAAGAGAATTGCATGTCCTGTGGATGGGACTAAGAGGATGTGTACAGCACTCCTATCCCAGCTGTTTCAAGTAGGGCAGTGAGTTCCATATGAGCAAGATAAATCACCTCATGCAGATCTCCCTGTTGCATTTCACTGTATCACGAGGTTGCTGGAGGAAAACCATGAAGTGGTTTAAAAGAATTATTCCAGCCTCCTCCAACATTCCCCTCAGTTACATTCTCACATCAACAGAAGTCATGTGCTAGAGAGACATTGAGAACTGGGGATATGACTCCCTCTTACTTCAATCACAGACACATGAAATTTAAATTCTGATTAAGGAGATTCTGCTTCTGGCAGTGCCAGAGGCTGATACTGTTTATTTCAGGCTGCCTTCTGCTGATTCTTATTTTCTTGATGGAAGTCTTACCTTGCTTATAGGATTTAGAATGTACAAGTTCACCAAAAGCCTGGATATTCTCACACTTCAATTCTCGTGTAACAAAATTCAGGCTCAGAAAAGGAATAAAGGCAGAAGCAATGAGACAGGTACCACCTCCCACTCCCAGTGCTCAGAGGCCCAGGCACATGGCCCAGCCAGTCTGCTGCAGGCAGATCCACTGCCACAGCATCAGCCTCCTCTACCACTAAATACCTCCAAACTGGTGCCTGATGAAAGGCACTTACAAAGAGGTAGTAATTTCTTAACTACCACTGTAGTAACAGTACCTAGCTATAAATACAGTATCTGCTTTCAGAGCTTTGCCAAGTATCAGACAGCTCTTTATGTATGTTCATGGTATAGAAATCATACTATGATGTTCAAGAATTTGAAATTACTATACACTTAGTAAATGTATATAAACCACTAATTCTTTCCCATTTATAAGTCAACAGAATATTCCAGGTTATACTTCAGTGTAAATGCAGTCTTTTAACTATGAATCAATCACTTTCATCTTTTGTTGCAAGTATAACAGCAATAGAGTATACAAAAGCTACTTTAATTATGGAAGTATAATATGAAATCCAGTAGAGGACACCTTACTTACAATTATATTAATATAACAACATTAAGAAGCTTCAGTATGAATTACAACAGAGAGAAAAATACAAAATACTTCGCTATATCAAAGCAATTTTTTCAGGTTTATATACCTGCAAAGACTACTTGTATTGCAAAATGACAACAAAAGCTGTGTCTTATTCATAAAACCCCAAAAGTTGAACCAGAGAGTAATCATCTGTGTTCATTTAGGTTTATCATGTCTAATAAAATTTATCAGCTTTTTTCAATGAGTTGACTACAGACACACCCAAAGGAAAGTTACACGTGCAACCTCAGGACACTCTCTTTTCATACTCATTAGGCTAAAAGTCTCTAATAAAATTATTGAAGCATTGTTTTCTCCATAACAGTCATTCATTTAGTATCTGAGCATTCAGTATTTATTTTTATCCTCTACAGTAAGTATGTAGCTGATGCCTCTGTCATTCAGTCCATCTAAACTCCTGAACCCAAGTTATATGGGAAAATTTAATTCTGGTATTTCCTAAACATGTTTCATTCTGCATTTAACGTATGTTCTTTTAACATAATTTCTAAAGATGCAGTTTGCTAACTCTTAAAAAAATATAGATCTAAATCCCATTATATGGAACCAATACAAGCCATATTCATAAAAGCAATTTCCCTAAAATTTATGCACATAAATTTTCACCCTCAGGCATCAATCAAATATAGAAAATATAATTTCAAAAGATTAAAATTTGGTAAAGTTCTAAGCACCTGAAAAGTGATCTTTTACAGAGAAATGTCAGACAACCTTAATTTCAAGCAATACAACCAACTCTATTATTAACACTGAAGTACACACATTGTATAGAATACTCCTGTATTTTGCACACTTTAAAGACCAGTACTGCAGTTCTCATGCTTCATGACCAAAACCAGACACAGAAAATCAAAGCATATAACATAATGAACATTAGTCAACATATACCTGTATCATATTGGTTGTTAAGAGCAAATCACCTACAAAATTCTTCTGAAGGCTAAAAAATATGCTTGTTTGTGACATAAAGGTAGGTGTGCTTGACTTTAAACAAAACACACCAAAACAAAACAACAACAAAAAAAAAAAACCACAAAAAAAACCCAAACCCCAAAATTTTAATTTAAGATATTACACTGATAAGAAATCATGTCCTGTAATAATCACTATAATAATTCAAGAAGTGCATCAGGAAACAGAAAATTGTGCCTAGTCCACTTTTCACAAAAGGTCATCTGCCCATGGCCATTTTTCATAAGTAGCTTTTGTTACATATTTCTCTCCTATAATAATGACATTATGGCAATGTTTAGCATATAGCTCAAGGCAAACAGACAAATTGTCCTTGCACCAGTGGGGAGAGAAATCATTCGTAATCTTCCAAACACACTGAGGTTAATGAAATGTTAATTAAAATATTTTAAAGAGTCAAGTCAGCTTAATCTTAAGAAACCACCCAAAACAGAAGTAGTTTTTCCTAAGCTAAACTCTCCTGATTCATTTCTACTTCATCCTACCACATTTGAGCTGAAGGTGAAGCTTTAGAAAGTCTTATGTATATTGCAACACTTCTACTTGCAAATCTGTCCTTTGCAGAACCATTCTGATGCAAGGACAAAGCTACCACTGAGATAGCTAGTAGTAATGTGGCACAAGGGAAAGAATAAAACACCCTGAGGCTCTGTAAAAGCAGCCCAAGAATTTCTATTCATACTGTAAAGTGAACCAATGGCAAAATACGGTTTTTCTGAAATGTTAATTTGCATAAACAGTAAGCCAGTTCAGAAGTGGATTTACAGCCTTAGTAATCAACACAGTGAATGCAGAAAGAAAAAGACTAGGAACATGTGCTTGCATGGTGTACCATCCCCAAAGAACATTTCTTTCTCAGAACAGCATCCACCAGGCCTAGGGAGATGATTCATCATGACATACGTGAGTCAGGTGCTTGTTACAAAGGCAGCATGAATCACTCCTGAACTCAGGATCATATTCAGAATGCCCATGCAGCACAGGAAAAGCATTCTTATGCCATGAGTAAAGTAAGCACTTTCAGCATGCAGTCACTATTAGATTTTAATTTAAAAGGAAAAAAAAAAAAAGACAAGAAGAAAAAAAAGAAAACCAAGGGAAATTTTCAAACAAGCTCAGTAATTCTTACTTCGCAAAAAAGTGCTAATAATGTGACATTACTCATTAAAAACAAAAGTAGTTTCTCCACAAGCTGTCTCCTCAGTTAATAAACCTAGTTGTGCTGGCTGAGTGATCCCAGCCTTTGCTCACATGAGACCACAGTCCTAAACAAACAGTGCTATGAACACACTGCATCAGTCTCCAAAAGGCATACTAGACATTTTCTGTTTCTACATATATATAATATATATATGTCAGTATACCATACCATTAAAGTGCGAAACTCAACACCTTATATCAGGAAATCCCAAATTTTATAATGCTCACATCCATAAGGAGGGACTCAGTATTTCCATATATATTATCCTATCCTAAGGTTCATACTGTCCTGTAACTGTCTCATAAAATACTAAGATATTTTGGCTATGCTAACCAGCAAGGAAGTGTCCGAAGGAACTACTGCCAGTTTTCCAGGTTCAGATGACACAAATACGACAAACAAAACAAGGAAAAAACCCAACTCTTATTTCATTCCAGGGCACAGTCAAACTATCCTAAATTTTTATTACATTCCTCGAGCATAGCAGCTTCTTGTTTTGCACTGCTCCCCCAGCCTGCATGCCTAGGTATGGGATGAGATGGAGTCTTGACACAGAGATCAAAGCCAAAGTGCAGAGCCTGTGCTTGTAGAGTTCCTGCAAGTGCCACAGTTAGAAACATAAAGGAAAAGCACAGCTCTTACTCGGTGTTGAAGAGCAGCAACCTTGAGCAGCAAAAGACCTTACAACCCCCCTAAACTAGTTCCACCTCTAGAACAAGTAAGTCAGCCTTGATGGGTACCCCCACACGTCTCCTCAGGAACTACCCCAAGGTGACTGAGGACTCGGAGGTATTACCACAGCAGGCAGGACTGGGCTGTGTTCAGCCAGGTATGTTAGCAGGCCAGGTCTTCCCGTGCTGCAGCTGCAGCTGGGCCCTTGCTGCAGGCCGGCAGTGCTATGCGCTGCAGGGTGACAAAGCCCACGCAGAGGAGGAGAACTGGTAGGTACACTAGTATTGCTATTGCCAGAATAGGAAGCTTCTTTTTTAAAACGAGAAGGAAGAAGTCTGGCTCAAAAACTAAATAAAACCACAGAGAAGTCTGTGGCTGAAACGTGTAAATCAGAAGAAAAGGCAGTTTAAAGAAAGGATTCATTAAATTAATTTTGCTGCTGAAAAGCTACATTTGGCAGAATGCTGCAACAACTGCTTTGTGTTAGTATTGCTCTCCTCCCTGTAGTATTATTTTTAAAACTATGTACTAATGCCAGATTATGTTACTTCAAGAGCATCAGATGTCCTTACACTGTGCCCGCTCCACCTTCAAGCCGTTCCCACTTGGGCTTTTCATGCCAGGAGATAGCAGCAGTTCTCCCTCTCCTCTGTAGAGCTGGCCAAAAGACTTTCTCCCCTTCCCAAAGGGGCAAGGGGCAACTGGAAGTTGCTAATGAAGAGCTTCACAAACAACATAAGGATGGGCTTCCTCATCTAAATCATTAAGGTGCCAGGTACAGCTTGTAGCAAGTCCATTGTTCTGAATCCCAGCCTGTGGAGAGTGGGCAACAGCCCCCAGATGCCACAGGGTAGAGGCAGCTTATTGCAAGTAAGCGAGTAACCCACTGCCTTCTTCTAACAAATAGTATCATTTGGGGAGGCAAGTTTTTCTGCTTCATATGAAAGAGCCTCCAGAGGCAAAAACATTCACAGGAGTTCACTTCCAGCTTTTCTTTTGATAAGTCTGCAAGGGCATATTTCATTCAACACAGACAGGCTTGTGTCATTCATGAATAATGGGAAAATCTTAAATCATTAAGGCTTTTCCCTATAAACTTCCCAATAACTGCTTCCATTCCTTCAGAATCCTGTCATTCTGAATTAAAATACAGCACAATGAGACAACGTGTGCTTTAAGACTTCCTTTCATGATATGACCACCACTTACTTCTCTGGACCACAAAAAATGTCCAGATGCAAATTTTACTTAAACTCAAACAATAATTAAAAAAAAATAAAAAACTCATCTTTAAGAAGAATGTTTTTCTGGAACTCTTGTCAGGAGCTCACAGTATCAGAGCTAAGTCAGACATTCCATTTTTGCAGTTGTAAAAGTAGATGCCTCCATATCTGAAACATTTTTGTAAATATAGTCCAAAACCATGTGCAAACATCCCTGTTCCCATAGGAGTGGATACCTGAAGGAATATTCTGTTTCTGGGATTTAGTGATGAAGGGGCTGCAATGGTTAGGAAGGTCCTTGAAGGTTCTTCACCATAATGGGTCAAGCTATGATTTTCCCATTAGCTTATGACTGTGAAACAAGGAGAGTAACAGCTGGCATTCTTATGGTGATACGGTGTTATCCCTAATACTGCTTATGCTCACGAATACATAGCTGCTTTATGACTACCGTGTGGCAGCCATCCCTTGACCTGACATCTCTTGCATACAGAGGACCTCCTGGAGTGAAGTTCAATTGTTGATACGCTCTAGCAGTTACTTAACATTGCTATGTTCTGCACAGAAAGCTCATTTTCTAACGGCATATAGCGCTGAGGGCTGTCTTTCCCCAGTCCCTGCCATCACTGCCTGTAGTACCAGAAGCAGAATTTGCCTTGCTTCCAAAGATGACCAAAGGACATAACGCCAGTCTGTCATTGGGTGGCAGAATTTAAACAAACAAAAAGGCTTTTTTTCATGTAAAGAATATTTACATTTCTAAGCTTTTCATTTTCCATGGTATCCTTTGTCAACAGTATAAATGCTTTCAAAAAGTGATTAGACACATTGTTGGAGGGTAAATTGATCAGTGGCTAGTAAAACTTAACAGTTCATGTGCAACGTCTCACACTGGGATGTCTTTCAGCAGCTGCTTGCTTCAGACTGGAGAACACAGAAGGGGCAATCTGTAGTTCCCTTTGTTCTTACCTGCCTCACCCGACTTGCCCACCGGCAACTGCTGGCGAAGGCACCTCTGTAAGTAAGCCCTTCCATCCTGTGACCATCCCCATGTTAGTGTTCAGCCTTCCTTTCAGCACATTTACCCTTCAGCATTCATAGAAACTTTACTTTCTAGAGGCTACTTTGAGGTTTTCTAAATCTCATTATCCCATATCCACAGAACATATATGAGAAGTACCCTTTGAGGCAATTTTAAAAGTTTTTGGTGCCTGTAGCATGAAGAAAACATTAAATTGATGACTGAGATAGCCACTATTTTCTTACTAGTAGCTGTACCAAGAAACAGGACCACATTGATTTTTTGTATTTAATTTGCATTTGACACTTCTGCGGTAACTCCTCCATCCAGCTAATAAAACGAGGCATGGCATCCCCTGGCCCTCTTCTGCATCAACAGCTAAGCACAGCACCTGCACTCTGCGACCACAAAACAATCAGAAACTGCTTTTGAATGACCCTAGTGTCCATTCCAAAATGGTTTCTCGTTCTCCCCATTAAGCTAAACACTCTCAATTGTACTGGAGAACATGACAATACTTCAGCTAATACCAGGCTGGACCACTCTCAGTCTGAACAGACAAATGGTCAAGCATAATAAAAAGGAATCATCCACCACATTTAGGAGACTTGAGGCAAAGAAGAAGAAAGTGGCTTTTTTCAGACCATACTAAATACGTGCCTAACTTAGCTGCAAAATGGATGCAGTTCCTCTACTTAGATCCCACTATGGCCTTAGCCATAAAATCATACTTCTTATACAATCAAGGTTTCTGCCAGTATTCACTGTTGTTCAGTAGGATGAATCCTATGCTATCACTACTAAACGTAGCTATGTTAAATATTATGAATTACTTAGTTATTAAAAGAAAACAAACAAACAAAATAAAACAAAAAGAGATGCTTAACTTCATTATAAATCAAAGGTCTTTCAGTTGTGATTCAGAGTGTGGATACTGAGAAATGCAGTTAATGTTAACATTGAAGGTCAGAACAACATACCTGTGTTAGAAACATTTTCATTTTTAAGCAAGTGTGGGTAAATAGGAATGCATTATGTTAAATGGATTCTGTTAGATATCACAGTAAAAAGGCTGAACTGAGTTCATGCCACGTAGAGATTTAGGAAGTACTTTTCTTCCTCTTTCCAAATGACTCTCTCCCTCTACATCCAAAAGTAAACAGACATGAAAGCCAACTCTTACCAAGCTGGTGGTCTCTCACTATTACTCCCACATTAGTTTCCTGCTTAAGCATGTGCGGGAGTTTTCTTTCAGTCTCAAAACTCTGCTTTGTCACTGGTCAGCGATACTGTTCTTTTAATGATTAACTGAATAAATTAGCAACAAAGTCACTGCTGAACATTGTGGAACAAGTCACAGTCACAAAGGCTTTATTTTAAACTCTAAGAGCAAACAGTTATTCACATCTTAGGTGAACATTGGTTAAGAGATAAAAGTGCATGTAGTCATTATCTTTTTTTTTTTTTTTTTTTAAATAACAAACCCCAAAACTTAAAAAGCTTTAATCAGCTTTGCTACTTAAAAATCAGTCTTCCAGGGAAGAGGCAGCAAGAGATTATAGCATACCTAAAAATCCACATAACAACTCTGAGGATAATAATCTGCTAATATACACTCCAGTGTCTTAAGGGCAGTTATTGCTACACACGTCCATTGACATAGATTCTAAGTAAGACCAGCCTGCACCAAAACAAGATACTCTAAGCAGCTTTTGAAAACAGAATAAATATAGCTGGCTGTTTAATATGAAAACTCGTGATAGACTACTGCAAAAGAAAAAAAAAAAGTGGGCAATGCAGCTTTGCAAATCTCTTAAAGTAACTGTTTTCATGGGTAGCTGTTTACTGATAGCCTGCACCTCCTCGCATTTGTCCAGCACAATGCAACCAACAGCCCCTAACTGATTTGAGGGTGTGGATAACGCAACTTCAAAAAAATTATTACAAAAGGGAAGCAGACTTTTCTTGTCCTAGAGACTTTATATTTCTCCCTTCAAAATGTACAAAACAAAGCCTTCCTCACAATACCTGAATTTCACCTGCCAGTTGCTCAGGGACAAAACAGTAGTTAACTGAGCCTTGCTTTGGCTGCAGCTCCCACACTGCTGTTTTACACCATTCTGCTGCTTCTGCTTTTCTAATCCAGTACAGTCTCAGAGTGTGGAGAAAAACTCTCAAACTGCAGACAAGGCAATTTAGCCTTATTCAACTGTCTGCTGATCGTACATGTCTGGAGGTGATACATTTCTGTGCCAATAGCTTGTAGGTTGTTCTGTCTGGGATAAGATGAAGACATCGCTCAGCTAACGAGCAATTTTCCTTCCTACATTTAAGCGTGCCCAACCTGCACAACTTGTCTTTCCTTTAATCTGGGCACAGAGCTGTAAGCTAAAGTTTAAACCAGAACTCTGACACTCATTCTAGCTCCATACACACCCCAGGCAGTTTTCCACAGGTGGGTCGGACACTCCAACCACCCAGCAGAAGTTACTACTTGGCAGCCACCTCCTACCTTCACATGCTGCTGCAGTCTCAGAGTGCAGGGCAGCAGGTGCTTTCCAGCTCCTCCCCAGACTCATGGTGCTGGGTGTGCACAGCCCTGAAGTCACATGCAGCCCTAGCGAGACATTTTGGCAGCTACAGACCCTAAATGCTAATTTAATGCCCTTTTCTCTCCTCTTCGTGAATAGCTACAAGATGGGACACCTCCTCTCCTTGCTAATTCTTACACTACTGGAGCAAAAAGGTGGCAGCCTGTCTCTAGATTGATTATCATTGCCACATATCCAGCTCTATCATTTGGTATGCTTAACTCACTCTCTTCTGATCTGGCAACAGTCCAGAGTACAAGCTAATTTACACCTTCAGTATAATGGCTTTTGTGTCTTCTGCTACTCTGAAATAAATTACATGCAGCTTGAAACAGAAGTCCAGCAAGCCACTGTCTACCATCATGTTGTAACAAAAAAAAAGGGATGGGAAAGAGATCATTTTAATTTTTACAGAGTTGGTTTTATTTCCAGACCTTCCTAAGTCCATGACAATCTCTTTGCTGTTAAATACTTCTTTCCTGCACGCCCCTGGAAGCAATCCAGGGAAGAGTACAAACACCAGAGATACAAGAGATGCAGAATTTCAATTACAGAAAAATGCTTCTGAGTATTAAAATGTCTTCTCTTTGAAAAGAGTTTTTACTCGCCTTACTGAAAGAAAAATCCACATCACTCCAGAGATACAAAGTGCACAAAGAGTCTTTGTTGGTATCTTCAGAACAACCCCTTGCAGCTCAAACCTGTGTTCCCGAGTCACAGGGAAAAGTGTTGGGGGGGAGGGAAAGGGCAATTCTCCCTTTTTCCCTGCCTTTCCCTCAAAAATTTTGCAACACACTTCTCCAAACCTAAGTCCTATGCCTCAGGCCACATAATTGCCTCACTCCACTTCCTGGACACACCTTCGGGTTTACATAAGGCCGTGTGTGCCAACCACACAGGAAAATGTACCACTTAAGGGCACCTAGGCTACAATTTCACTATTAAGCCACACTACTGTACAGACAGTTTACCACAAGTACACTTAAGACACCAGATGAAGAGGTCAATACAGCAGAGGGGAGAGCAACCAGGGGCAGCAGGACCACCTCTCTCTCGGCCACAGTGCCAGCCTCTGCCAGGCTAATGGGACCATGAACCTCAGGTATTAGTGTGCAAGGACAAACTTGAGCAGGAGAGGAACAGAAAATAGCTGGATTATCTAGTGTCCTCACATAATTTACTCTTTACTGCAGGGGAGTTGGATACTTACTGCAGGGAGGTTGCTCTATATGACCTTTAAAGGTCCCTTCCAACCCAGTGCATTCTATGATTCTGTGATAATTTGACTTCCTTCAAGGATTTATTAGTTTTCTCAGTATGCCCTGGAGCCAGTACTGCAGCCTTGGGTATCAAAAGAGGTCAAATCATGGGCCCTAGGGAGAGTTCAGGGGTGAAAATGAGACTGCAGCCAACCTGTGAGAGACCTCAAGTATCCCTGTGTCTTGCGCTCAGGTATACAAGAAAAACAACATGAGGTGGAAATGAGCCTACAAGGTCAGAGGAGAAGGTGGGCTAGTTAGGGCTGCCTGACTTCTGTGTGAGGGTGAGCAGCAGTGATGGTGGGAGGGTTATCAGTCACTGCAGACAACCCAGGTTGAGCACCCACGCCACGTCCCAGGTCCACCTGCCTATCCCTGCCTCACCCCACCCTAGGCAGGAACGCCTCAGTACTGGTTCATTACTGATTCAAGCAATCAGGATGACTTTAGGGTTGCTTGGGCAGGTTTGCCCTTTGTGGCACAAACACAGCCTTGTGATCCTGGCCAGCTTTGGGATATGGGGAAAGTGCCTTTTCATCACTACGCGGCGGAAAATAAAAAAAAGGAAGAGAAACACCACCTCCAGTGTCTCCATTGCTCCAGCTCTCCACCCACACAGCAGACTAGCTGGGCTCAGTAACACAAGTTACTGAGTTTTCAGAGCAACAGGCATGCTTCTTCCTGCAGAGGGAAAATCCTGCCCACTCTTGGTTTCCAGTATCCCACCTCACTTTCCGGGCTAGGCATGCTGATGGCAGTTTTTACATACTGAGCTCTAATGAGAACTCTCTATACCACACCAACTGGTAACTATGTGTACATGCAAAACCGTTCCAAATCACTAAAGAGACCAGATCTTTACCATACTCAGCTCTGCAGGCCTCCTCTATTCCCAAACAAACCCCACAGCCACTGCAACAGAGCGGGCAATTTCCACAAGAAGTTTGATCCCCCTGGGCTGGCTATTCTTTCCCACAAACCCACACAGAGCAAACCCAGTGGAGCCAAGGATAAGCATGCATAGCTGCACAGCAACACTGCAGTGAGACAAGCCAAATTCACATGGCTGCGGGTTCCTTACTTTATTAAAGAACCTTAACTTTTTTCATGCTGTGTTGTCAGGCACTGTGATGTGCTGCCTAAGTGATAGTGCTCAAATAACAACAACATGAAATTAATAGTTTCACTCTTCAGACTGAACACAGCAAGATAAAATTAAGTGCTTTGACTGACAGCAGTAGGTTACTGATCCAGCTCTTTGAACCCAAAAGGAGGGCTGTCACTAATTGAAATGAATCCTCAATTACTGAACTCTAATAGAAGTCTACTGCTACCAGGACTGTTAAGAGACAGCTGGCTCTGGACAGGGTAACCGCAACATTCCGGAAAGATTTTCAGTCATTTCCTGGTAAATACTCTGCCTACTGACTGTATAGGAAGATACCAAATCTTAACAGAAAGCCCAACTGTGCTGTCACACTCCTTTTTTAATAATGGAAAAGCACATCATTTCCAAATAGATAAATCTTTGGCAGTGATCTCAAGGAAAACAAGAAAAATTTTCTCTTCTTTTGTTATTCTTTTAAATAGCAGCATTTCAGACACCGTCCCCTGATTACAATGTGACTTTCCTATTGTTATTAATGCCAATGCTAGTCCCTAGGATTCCTTCTAATTATACTTTATTATACATTTTGTCAGTTGTGTTTGCTAAGTAAGTTGGTAGCTAGGCTAAGTGTCAGATAGTGATGAAGACAGATGATCTAATGGTTTCCTTTGATTTTATCCTTTAAAAATGGGGAAAAAAAAAAAAAACAAAACAGATATGTAAGGTCTATGTAAGATCACTGAACTGAACTGGCTGAAACAGATTTCACAACACAGCCCTTCCTGCCTCTGACACCTTCTAAAGACTTCAGTACTTGGCTCCACAGTTACATCTTTATTTACAACACAGACACCATGGGACTCTCCTCTGTAACCCCATTTGAGCCCAGGTGCTGGTATGTAGGACAAGACAGTGCCTGCCTGTGGTTAAGCCTGAGAGGCAAGAGTGAGCTTGAACCAGTCTGTGCTGGAGTCAGCCCCAACACGCCCTAAGACTCTGCCAGTGTAGTGCAGGCAGCTCCTGCTTCCATGACTCAGTGCTTCACCTCCTGCTCCTGGGCAGGCTCTCTAAGCAACACAGAGGGGCCCCGCCTATACTAGATACAGATGAGGAGGAAGACAAAGAGGTGTTGCAACACCAACGAAATATCTGCTTCAGTCAGAGCTGGTGAGCTCTAGCACAGCTAACTGGTAACCAAGACCAAGTAACTGCTGCTGTAACAAACAAGAAAGAAACTGCTGTAAGTAGTTTGAAAGCTGTGGTCCTGGGAACCGTTAGCTTACCAGACCCACAGATCAGATCAGCAGTGGTGGTGGAGTACAGTAAAAGCAAAGCTAAAAAGAACCAGGCATTTTCTTAAAAGTAGGAAGGGGGCGACATGTTAGCAAATTGTAAGAGAGCAGCCTTGGGTAATCAGGCCATACAGGTATTTCCAAGTCCTTTGCTTTCACAGCCTAGGGAAAGAGGTTAGAGCTCCCAGGCTGGCACTACTCTACCAACCAGAACAACCACAAAGACATTGAGGAAGCCATAGTGTTTCCAACCTGTACACTGTACTCCCAGATGTACAGTGATGCTCTTGAATGGTCAGTGATACCCCCAAATGGCCAAGAATCTGGCCCATAAAAATCAATAGGGAAGTTAGTCATGCATGGTAATCACAAAAACCTCTAAAGACACCACTACATAACTCACCAAAATACCAAGGGAAAAAGAAAATGTTCCCTAAAAATTAAACAGGGCAACCCTACTTAAGGAATACATATATCCAGCATCTCCCGTCCTGATCCGGAAGACACATCCTTCCCTGAGATATGAGTAATTTCAAGTTAGTCAAGGCTCTAATTAATCCATAGTGAAGAACTTATCAGCTTCAGTGTTTTTTCCAGGCATAACATTATTGGGAGCTACAGCAAAGGTGTCCAAGTTTCATTACACTGCTGGCTTGGAGTTTTTGTAGTCCCATGTTGCTGCTCCTCGCTTTCTCCCAAGAGCTTTGCTTTCCAACAGTTCTAACTTGACAAACACCCCCTTCCCCTCTGCCTAATGTGTCAAATGGGAGCTTAAACTATCCATCCTTTATCTTGTCTTGAGGTGCATCTTCCCTGATGAAAAAAAAAGTTCTGTTTAAACAAAAACAATCAGGCCTTATTCACTTAATAAAGGCTGTTTTGAGATGAATATACATTGTACAATGTGGATTGTTGCATTCTTGCAATATAAGCCACTTTTCTGCTTCTTCTGTGCTGCACCCATATGTGGGATGCTTAGTACAATGGCCTCGTTGTAATCACACAGATTTGGCCTTGTGTTGGAAAAAAATGAAGAGAGCTTCCAGAATTTCAGAAAGATCAAAAGTTGAAGCCAGGCACTAATGACCTAATAGGCAGAGGTCTAAAAGTCAGCAAACCCCCTAACCCTGGGGACAGCTCTTAATACACTTGCTGCTGTTTTCGGATTACTGCTGCATCTTTGTTTCTTCTCACCTCATTCCACTTTTTTGTAGCAGATGCACAGATTCCCTTAGTTGCTTAAAGTGTAAAAATTAGGATCCTAGAACTTTATTGCTTCTCAGTTGTTGCTCTTATGCAGTCATGAAGTGACCTCATCTGAGGCTTGCAGGGGCCTTCCAAAAAGCAACGTGGAACTGCAGCATTTCAGCCACCAACAGCTGTGGTTGCCTGACGTTACTACCAGCACCTCGGTTAGCTTTGGAATCGAGTTTCCTGAATGCTGAGTCCTCCTTGTCAGTCTGAACACTATCAGCAACAAAAAAAACAAACAACACAACACAAAACTAACAAAACAAAACAAACACACACACAAAAAAAAAATAAAAAGCACACACACACACAAAACCACTCACCAAACTAACCCTAGCAGCTAAACAAAGAAAGAAATGCCCCCAAAAGTCTCTTGCTCAGTTAAGCTCACAGCATGTAACTAAATATACATGCTGCTCATATAGCATATAACTAAATACACATGCTACCACTATCTATCTTTAAGCTGTACAGGAAATAGCAAGCTATTATTTTCTGCTGCATAACTTTCTCTGTAATATTCAGATGTTAATGTTCTCTGTCCAATATAAAAGGTGTTAATGCTCACCGATAATAAGAACTGTGGGGTGGAAGACAAAGTTGTCAAAGACACTGTTTGTTCTCAGGGTAGCACGAAAGTGTTTGACTTTACCTGTAAGTTTTCCTGAATGCTCCAGATTATTTTGTAAAAGAGACTAATGATTTTCCAGACAGAAGTGTTTTGGAGAAATTACAGTTCTAAGTTTCTATAGATTAAATAATTATTTAATTAAGTCAAGCCACTGTTTTGTCTAGCTATACAGACACATGCTGCAACATCCTTGATTCCATTGCAATAGCTAAGATGTATTTAAAGTAAACATTGATGATACGCACAAGAAAAAAGGGGAAAAGTCCTCTACATCTATATAACATTAAATTTTATAAAAGAAACTTTTTTTTGAATAAATTATTTGTAAAACACATCACTCTCAGATTATGATTAAGCCCATTTTGGAGGTATAAATCCAGGTAATCTATGTGTACTAGACAGCTGGAAGCATTGGGTAAGAAGGATAAAACTTCTTTTAAGGAATTTGGCAGATGTATCCCAGATAGCTAAGGAAGAACAAGTTTAGAAAGTTTCTGCTTCTTGTGACTGGTGCTTAGTCAAAATTGGCAGTAGCTAAACACAGAAAGCATTAGTGAACATATTCAAGCTCAACAGCTAAGTCAATATTACACCAAGGAACACAAGGAAGAAGTTAACATGCAGCCATCCACTCACACACACATCAATCTCAATCTCTTTGATGACTCAGACAGTACTTAGCACTTCATCTATGATAAGCAGCCTATAATCTTGTTGCACAATGGTGTAGCCTGTTATTTCTGTAAGTCTTCTCCTCTCAGAAGTTTTACACAACCATGAAGCAGTGTTGTGGAAAGCATGCTGGCAGCAATACAAAGATCTCACTGATGTGAAAGCCAGAGCCTTTATTATAAGCGGGGTGGTCAGGCTGCCAAGTAATGCTGTTTGTTAACACTATGCATTATTAAGCACTGTTCCTCTATGCATGATCTTTAAAGCTAATACTGTGTTTGATGGAGTAATATGTAGATAATATTTGAATGAAGTAATCTATAAATTGATAACTATGCTCTGCTATCCGAAGAAGGGATTCCACTGACATGTAATTCCCAATTTACAATATTCAGTGGTAGAGGTATGAAACAAGAGGAACTGATAGCATCTATCAAATCAAAACCAACTTTCAAATCAGGTGAGGTCCAGATCTTTGCCTGGGAACCCACTGGTAGAGATCATACTAGAGATCTGTGACAGTGCACTGCTCTTGTTCTAATTTTCCTGTACCTCAGAAGAGGTCACAGCATTTTGAGGCTACTGGGTATCAGCGACATTGCACACAATGTAGATTTTGCAGAAAACCACAAAGGGGAGGGAAAGGATGGAGCCTAGGGAAAGCTGCACAACCATCACAAAGCAAGTAGGTTTCTCCACCTCCTTTCATCAATCTTTAAAGTCCTCACAGTGCACAAGTCCCACTGGCTTTGCCCCACTTGTCCCCATAGGTCCAGTACCCTGCTGGGGTGGATATGGAGCAGCTACCCCTCCTGGGAAACAGGTGGTGCAGAGCCCTCTTTTGCAGCTGTTTTGGCTGGGTGGGAGGCTCTCCTGCAGTTCCTGCCCAGCCTACGCATGCAGCCAGGGCGAAAGACAGCACACCAGAGAGATGAGCCCTATCAGGATGAGGCGCCAGTCCCTGTGGCTGTACCCAGCTCCCACACTCCCTACCCTGACTCAGGAGCTGGTTTAGCACCAAAGAAATGTTTCTGCCCAAAACTTATGCTGAGCATGACACATACACAGCCCGACAAAACCATTAAACTTCACAAATTTTGTATTCAACATGTTGTATAAGAGAAGATACAAAAATCTGGCAGAGAATGTAAACTGTAGACCTTTACACTATGTTCAGTAAGATTTTCCAACATCTTGTTCTCACAGAAGACCTGACGCTGAAATTTTGGAAGCACATCAAGGAATTTAGAGTCTTTCAAGATCATGTTAAGTACTAGCTTAGAAAACCAACCAGGAGAGCAAGATTTTTAAGGTAACGTTTATAAATCTGCAGTGCAGCCAAGTGGACATATTTAGAAAGCACTTGTCCATTAATCAGCTTGTCACAATGTTTGTGCAAGAGATGCTGCCATGCTTCAGTGACAGACAATACCAACACATCAGACACATTTGGTAACAACATGATTTTCAAGTTTTGGTTTCAGGCAGAGGGAAGCTCAGGCATTGTCCTCCTCTTTGTAAGAAGAATGCAAATACCTGATGCAAATAAAGAATTAGCCAAGGATGTTGGTCTTCGTGAAGGCTGTGTACAGATTGAGTTTAAACACTACCTTCAGGCAACCTCCTGAAGGAACTGCATTAAGTCTGCAAGATGTTTGCTACCCCTCTGCAGGTTCTGCAGAGGGTCACCTGAGATTTCCTGATATCACCCTTCAACACGGACTAAAGATGCTTAGCAAAACTGGTAAAACTGTTTTTCACATTTTTCATCAAGACTGTTGTGTTTTACACTGGCTCCAATTTCAAACATCCATTTTCAACAGTGCATAATGGGAGAGAGTAAGGATGCAAGAGTATAACCACTGTTATTGCAAAAGAGGTATTTCTGCCAGCTTTCATAAGTATACAGCTGTATTTCTCACCTTCAGATATCATCACCAGGGAGAAAGCCCATGTTTCCAAAACCTCTTGTTAAAACTGCCAATGCAAACACCACATTTGTGTATATGTGTGAACCAAGTATTGTTATATATCATTGTGCCATTAAGGAACAGATAGGATTTACACTTGTTTTTAAAACATCATGTTATATTTAACCAGTTCCTTAACAACTCCCATGAAAATGTGGCCCAGGATGGGCCCTTAACTGTAAGGATTACAGTAAAAAAAAATAACAGTACAAGGAAGAATGGATACAGCAATGGGAATTTAAGATGAACAGAATTTCCAGAGCTGATGTATCACCACCTGGCTTAACAACAGACACTAGATTTGTGTTAAAGACAGAACATCAACTCTGTCAGGTGAGCTGCTATCAAAAAATAAAATGCATGAGAGGCAACAAGAAAACAGATAGTTGTCAGATGTGTCACCTAAAAAAAGAAAAAGAAGGTCAAATTTATTTACCTCCCTATAATATGCTTAAGTAACTGCTGGGGAGTAAACAGGCCAGAAGCTGGCACCGCAGCTTATTTACTTACCTTTGCTATAAGCTCACTGAGCAAATCATCAATGGTAATGTATTTGCTGCAACTTGATATTTCTTTTAAGAACTGCTCATTACAATGCAAGATTATTATTATTAAGTCTCTGCAGAGCTCTAAGAACCATAACCGTTAATAGGTCATGCAAACCAAGGATCACCAAAAACACACTTTTGTCTTAAAGACAGATACTGTTACAAACTGCTAAATTACCTCCATTCAGTCCTCCCGAGAAGTGAGGACACTTTCAGAATTCAAAAATATTTAGTGCCTTCTTCACACATAACAGAAATGAAGTTCAATAACAGTAAAACAAGCTCTCATTCTACTTAACAGTCTTTATGGTGTATGTAATTAAAAGCAAATCTCTAGACTGCAAAACACACTGTTCCCCCACAATGCTTGAGTGATGACAGTGCTTTCTCCCTCCTGTTCCCCCTCCAAAGCAGGGTAAGTTCCACACTCGACAGTACTTTCTTCTCCCCTCCCCAGCTCCCCAGCCATTAGTATAACAACACAATTTATCATTTACAAGTATGCTAGGTGAGCACCAACCTGCAACTACAGCTAGTTACTACTAGTTACAGGAATGCTCCCTGTCGTACATATTTTAACTTTCCCGAGTTTGCCAGGAAAGGTCAGGCTTCATTGCTGGATGAATGAAAGGTGAAACACAGAATTCTCTTCTCCGTCGGGGGCTAAGTTTCCCTGCCAACACAGCTGTGCTGGCAAACACGCGGTGGAAATGTGTCGCCTCCTGGAGGAAAGCTGTCTGCATGGCAATGCGGCTATGGAAATATCTCCCTATATGTTTCTGCTCCCGGCTTTTGTCAAGACTGGACCGGCTAACACAGAGCCAAATAAACTGGACATGCGATGTTCCCCACCCTGTTTTTCCTCACCCAAGTCAAGCTGGCTGATGACATGGCACACATCTCTTCTGGTCAGACTCACCAACATCCAAGTCCCCATTCCCACGGCAAGCGGGTCACTGCTATACTCAAACCACAGCACCACTGCACTCCTGTGCCACACAGACACACACACAGAACTGAAAGATCCATGCCAGCAATGCAATGCTGCAGGTAGAGGGCCTGAGACCACATTTCTTATTCCTGCCTTCTCCTAACCGTTTACAGGGCCAGCTGCACAGAATGAGATGTAGTAACTGACCTGGTCCCACCCAGGCTGCAACACCATCTCCTGCCTCATTCCTGCTAGGGAATGAGGAAGGGAGGGACTTCATAACCTCTGGGCAGATGCCTCTCTCACTGAAAAATTGCAAAAATTATTCCTCATTCCAGAAGAGTATGCATATGCAGGAAGAAAAAGAGGAAAGCAAGAGACAAGAGGACATAAAAAGTATTATGAAGCAAGCATGCAACCCATACACTGTATAATTTATGTCTGAAGGGCTGTTTTTCCTCTAGTATCTGCGTGCTGTTCAAGGGCAGCTGTTCACAGTTCTTCAATTCAAGCACAAAAATCCCCTCCTTGTAAGGTAGCATTTTCCTTTGCTGCTATGCACTCAGCAGTTACTAATCTAGCATACAAAAAGACCTATACAAGAGGATTCTTGATTAGCAGCACTGCAAGCTCCTTACAAAACCTGACCATTCCACAGTGCAGTTGCCCATGCATCACGTTCCCAGCTCACTAGCAGTTTGCACTCACTGTACCACAAATACAGCCTTTCAGTTCCAGAAGCACTACAAAAAATGTTATCTACTTGGTGATCAGCTTTCATCATTGTATCACTTCACATCAGTCAATGTATGAGTTGAAAGACTAGGTCCGAGTCAAGATTTGCAGTCTCGGGATACATGAGAGCCCCATTGTTTTGAACAGTGCTAGCCCCACTAACAACTCCATCAGAGTTCTGTCTTTTATGCAAAGCTACCTCTGATGTTAATGAACCAACTGACTAAGAAGGCAGGGGTAGCAGTAGTATGAATCTGGTCCGGTGGGAATCTTGTACATATTGAAGTGGATGACAGCACATGCCTCTTTTATAATAATCTTTTCACACTGGTTATGAAAAACAGAGATACAAAAAAGCTAACTTTTATTTCCACATAAAGCACCCAGAAGGCATAGCTTGCTGGAAAAGAAAAACCATTTGTCTCCCCTGAGCCCCTTCAATAATAGAAGCATATACAATCACACAGATTTGAGTAACATGTCTTCATGGACAAGCCTTAGTTTATATGTTAACTCAGTGCTGCACTCCAACCTTACTTCTAGAATTCTTAAAGTAAGTTCACAGTCACCAACTCCCAAGTGAAATGCCAGTCATCTGTTGTTTGCAGCATAATTACTGTGGTTATTTAAACATGTCTGATCTAGAGAGCTATTTAAAACAGGGTGGACAATCCAAGCCTGGAAGCTACCATATATACAGGACTGTAGAATGTCACCAGTATTGCAGCATTCAAGTCAGTAAGGAAAGACAAGCATGCCACTGATAGAAAAAGAATTCACAGCTCCTGCACTACAGAAGGGACAATGAAAGCATCAAGTCACTTGGGGAAGAAGTTTCCTCTTCAGGCTTTCCTAGAAGACTGAATGAGCACATGTATGTAAAAAAAGTATGAAAGTGGACATATGTCTGTCTGTACGCAGTGTACAAAGCCTCACTGCATGGATTTCCAGGCACAGCAGGCTACCCAAAATGTTATTGTTCCTGTTCTAAAATATTATATGACTTTGAAACAAAGGCTGTGATTTTGAGAGGTGCTGAAAATATGAAGCAACTAGATATAGTTGCTGTAGCTATAAAGAATTCCTAAGCAAAATATCACTGTCATAGCCTACATGTAACAGCATGGTCTCAGGAGTCTGTTTTCACATAAAGTCCCAGCCCTTGTGTATAGCTCCTTATGCTCTATAAAATTCCCTGCATCTATCATTGTGCAGCATCACCCACAGTCTGGTCCATTACATATGGTACACACAGAGTTTTGGGACACATAAGCTATTCAAAAGCCAGTGTATATGTTTATCAGAGTCATTATTCTCTACACCAGCTTCCTGCATGGATATGTTTATTTTGCAGAATGTCTCCTATGTGTTTAAATTAAACCACTTCCACAACAGGTTAACCTAACAGCCCAAAATCATTACTTTTACTTTCACACCTTAGTTTATTTGACGCCACCAGCCTTGTTCAGACAATCCTCTAGATAAATATGCCCCTTCACTTTCTTAGTCAATATGCAAAACAACAGTAGCAGGCTTTTAAAAGTGGACAGAAAGTTACCTTTCTGAATAAATTCCCATTCTAATTTGAGAGACCAAGTTGCATTCACATGGAATGAGTAACTGCTATCCATCCATTCCCAATCTTTGGAAGTTAAGAGAACTCAGACCCAAAGCAAGCAATCCAAGCAAAGCATTCCCCCTTTTCCCTTTTCCCTCCATCAGACCAGGTGTTAATTTGTCAATTAATAAGGATTGAGAATATGAAAATGAATGCTAAACCTCCATCATAGAAAGTATCACACAAGAAACGTGTCAAACTTTGCACTACAGGATAAACGTCCTATCAGGATGCATCAGCATGGAACAGTGGGGACATCCTGTGGTCACTTCGGTTCTTTACAATTCAATGTTCCCATTACTATTTTTAATCTATTTGTTCAAACGTTTTTGCAAATTAAATGCGAAGTCACTTAATAATGTAAGAGAGCCTGAAGGCAATAGAATATACTTAGCTAATTTCCAGACTACCACTTTATGCAACCCCTTCTCAGCAACTGCTGCGCTCTGCCTCAGTTTTCAGTATCTTCTGTTCTTCTGGGTTGTATTTTTCCAAGTAAAAACAAATGAACAACCAAAAAAACAAAACAAAAAACGAACAAAACCCAAAACAAACAAACAAAAAAAACCAAACCAACAAACAAACAAAAACCACACACACAAGTAACAAAACAAAAAAATAACTAAATACTTAAGGACTAGGTCCAGGTGGCAACACTAACCCCTGACAGCCATGCATACAAGTCAAAAGTGACATTACAATTCAATGTATTTAGATTTATAGCAGTGTTCATAAGAAGTATGTAATTCTCAGATCTGGGCCTTCTGCCAACAGGAAAAATACTATCAGATAAAGTACATGTGTAAATCACCTGCCAATACTGTAAACTAAGCAACCACAAGAAAATGAAATGCTAGCAACACCTGTGAATCTGAACAGCTCCTTTCATCCACTTCCCTCCAAGGCAAGGCAGGAACAATTTCAGGATACAAATGTGTGCAGACTAGGAGGCTGAGTGCTCCTCACAGACAACTCACTGCTCAAAACTCCCTGTTTTCACACTTAACATGACAGACTTCAGCTGTACAGCTCAAGGGATAGGTCCTCCAGCCAGTTCATGGGACAGCTGTGGCTTCACAAGTCAAAATCATCTCAACTCACTTCTGATCATACTGACTTCACCAATTTTAAAAACAAAAAGCAAATTAACTTCAAGGGCAATGGTTTTTTTTCATGGTTTATATGTACATATTTTCTCACCAAGGGGAAGAAGATTATTTTCTTTTTAATTTACATCTTCAAGCAATTCAGTGTTTCTTAAGATTCCTACGAAAGCTGGGGATAGTCAGTGCTAAATTTCAAAGCATATGTTCAAGTGTTCCTGTGAAGAGGCTCTGCAGTTTGCATGGCCCACAATTTAAGTCCATTTAGTGTGGCATTCCAGATGGAAATGCAGCCAACTAGGACTTGCCTCAAGTGCATTGCAGATGTATAATCCACTTAGGAGGTCTGCTCTTGAGCATATCTTCTTTAAAGCAAAACAAACATCACATCCTTCCAAGCAAGACATTCATGTTTTGCAGCAGGAAAAGACCTTGTTATCTGCCAGTCAGAGGAGGTGTCGCTCAAGCAATGTGCTGGAGGAGAAACTGCACTACATGCCTCAGGCAGTTCACTGGCATTACAAATCAAAACTCATCCAAGCACACTCAGGTGATACGGCGTTTCTCAACTCCAAACACCAGTGTCCACTAAATTGAACCCTTAAAATAATCACCCTTAAACTAAAACCAAAGCAATCTAGGTTATTCTCCATGTTGAACAGTTTGCTTAAACTGCACTTAGACTGCACAGGTAAAGGTTGCACAGATGTTACAAACAAGGGGAAAAAAAAATAAAAAATCTGTTCTCCACTACCTGCGCAAAACAAGAGTTTTGATCAACTCAAGCCTAAATCTACTCCCACAAAATACGCCTCTCAGCTTCTCTCACACTTGTCATCTACAGCGATATTGAAAATTATCTAATGATTCATCTTGAAAGTATTTTTCATGCATGCTCTTACTGAACATTTTTTCCCTCTAAATATTCACACACACAAAAAAATCTTTCAATATAGATTTACCTGTGGGCTGAACTTGAGTTTGCTCATATGCACTATAAAGGGGTCTCAGAACCACCTGCTCCAGGGTGTACACGTACCTGCAGCCATGAGTGCCCAACCTGCGGCTGGTTAACACTCCCATACAACACTACTAAAAAAAAGATAACTTTCTATCTGTTCTACCAATCTCACCTGACAGAAAAAAAACCCAACCCATAGGTTTTGTCAGTGCTGTTACTTGAGATAGAGCCGGTGAAAAAAAAAATATAAAAAATATCTGGAACACATGAAATGGTCAAAACAGCCTGAAGGGCCCTACTTAAGCACTGGGTGGGATTTCACAGCCATAAAAGGAGGCAGGAGGGACTGCTTGGGCTGCTCTGCTTTATTTCCAAACCCCAAAGTGCCACACATGAAGGATCGCTGCTCTACTGCCTTCACTTTCGGCACACAGACCTTCCTCCCCCCCCACATCTGCAGCCATTATTAGGCCCCAGACTGTGGTGATATCAGACACGCACCCCAGTGCATCAGGCTGTGCGCTTCCTCGACACACTACAAGGGAACAAACGAGAAACACCTCTGCTCTGTTACACCGGGCTAAGCCGCTATTAGAAGTCACAGTTTGTGCTGCAGTTTGCAAAGGTTTCTGCCGAAGAAGGGTGCTGAGCTGCCAGTGAATCTTCACTGAGAAAGATAATCTGAGGCCAAGACAGTTTAATAAACAACTCTGAAAGGATTTTACAGAGCCTGTGTCTCCCATCACGCTTGTATAAGCTGTTTACAACAAGGGGCTAAGAAAGGAAACCTCAGGGAGCCACACAAGGGGGCATATTCCTCCCAGAAGAGTTTTGTGCTTCTTGAAATGAAGTAATCTGATGCACAGATGGATCAGACGATAAACATTTTATAGAGGAAAATGATAACGCTGGATTCTAAAACTAAGTACAGCGGGTAGCAAGCTTCCGGATGGGTGCTGAAAAGACTCATACAATCTCCTAAAAGCTGATACTCTTAATCCCTTGGAAAAGGAAGATTTAACTGTTACCATTATTACTCCAGTGTAATACCAGATCTCACAGGTATAAAGCAAGCATAAACCCTACTCATGGGCTTCATGTGGCACATGATTTAAATGACCCTTCTATTATGAAGAGAAATGCTCAGGACTATACCATTCATTGTATCACCATAAATCCACTGGAATGCATTTCCCACAGCCATGAAAGGAAACCTAGAACTTGTTAACGTGCCACTGAAGTAGACACTACTGTCCAATTACTTTTTTGCAACATAATCAGATAATAATCAGATTCCCAAGATTCACCACATTCCCATTGAAACAAGTGAAATTGTTCAGGCAGATGTGGATCATAATGGATAAAATAATATTAACAACTAGAGTTTATTAAAAAATAATCTGTTAATGCTGACTGACTTCTCTTTGACTCCTCTTCAAGCCAAAACTGAGATAAAACATCATGGAACAACTTGCTCTGTTGATCCCTAGATTAAATATGTACCATATATAAAGACTGAGGGTGCCAGCCTTTAAGCGCTTTCACATTTTTCTCAGATTAAGTATATTTTAGGAGGAGAATCATAGAAATAATAGTTAATAAAAAATAAAACAAAACATACTCGGCAGGAGTTACTGGGGCCATTTCTATGAGTCATATGCAACTGGCCTATTAAAAAAAATAAAAATAATACAAACTGATCAGTTGGAAAGATTGTGTTTTTAAAGACTGATGGTCCTTTCTTGTGTTTGTACACACTCTGTTTAGTATACTTGATAAAATACGTCCACAGTCCTAGCAGCATGAGGATGCTTCCAAAACAAAAAAGTCAACAACAACAAAGCCAGCTCAATTGTTTTGCAGCCTCTGGCAGTAAGGGCTGTACACTTATATAAACCTCACTACCAAAACTTCTGAACACTGAATTGCTGTGCAATGAGAAGGCGGGGATCTTTCTCCCATGTGCAATTAAGTGACTGATGTCCATAAGATACCTATTTTGTATCACCCAAACATTCCTTCTCCTTATAAATAATAACACATGATCTGTTACACCAAAACTAAGCAAGACTGGCTAGTAGTGATAGCAGGTATATAAAACACTCCTCTCCTTTGAGTTTTACTTCATGCCCTAGTCTCCTTGGGTCCTTTACAACTACCCAACTGGACAATATTCACAATTCCCAAAGCAGAGACAAAAGTAGAATTAAAATTATTATGTCAGTGTGGGAACACAAAACCACATAAACATAGGTCAGCCCAATGTCATTATTTTTTTAGCTCCTTGCTAATACCACGACTGATTCAGAGGAGTGTATTTCAAAACATTATGGTAGTTGTCTCTTACCTAGTACAATCCTCCTTCCTTTCCCCTGTCTGATGTCTTCCCTCTCTGCATCATAACCTGTTCACCTTCACAGCCCAGAGAGTCATGTTTAAAACAACCACCTTACTCACGAGCACAGTTCAAGTAAATGAGAAACAGTGAAATCAGATGTACAAGATCAGCCGTGTGAAGATATGCATAAGTAACTCTCCAGTGGTCATTTCAGCAATGCCTGTGCCTCCACAGAGGCAGAACAGATTGCAGGAATAAAGCCACCGGACTCTGGAGTAGCAACCATGTGACAATTCCCTTAAATTTGAGAGACCTGAGCTAACCTTCTGAGGAACAACTTGCATGAGAAAGACTATCCATATAAGCTGAAACAAACAAAAACATGCCCTTTACTTTTTGTGTAAATCACTACATACATGCACGGAGCTATGTAACACTACAATATTTAATTTAGGAAAAGAAAAAAAAAGTTTTGCCACATAGCACGAGAGATCTCCAATAAAGCCCTCTGCATCATGAAGTCCTCAGATTTAGGCAATATAAGGTGACGTGCTCTTTCCTTCTTCGTATTTTTTTAACTACCTCGCACGCTTCAAACTGCGACTAAGGAAGAGTATCTGACTGCCGTGACCTCTGCTGACAACCACTACACGCCGCCTGCCTCCCCCCCGTGCCAGCCCGCGGCTGCGGGTCCCCAGCCCCAACAGGGCAGGGACGGCGGTACAAATAACTATCTTGGGAAGCATTAAGCTCAGGCTGGGAATTTGAGAAACCAGCCTTCTTCTGCATTAAATACCATCTGCGTTTGAGAGAGACGGCAGTACGCGAGCCCACTGGTACAGGCGCCGTGCCCTCTCCGTAACCGCCCCTGCTCTTTCCCGGCCCGGTTCCACGACCCGCGGGCTCCGCTCGCCCTGTCCGGCTGGGCCGGGCGCCAGGTACCGGCGGTGTCATCCCGGGTTCTCGGGACGTCGCTTCTTTCGGAGGCTGCACCCTCGGGCTTAGCGCCGACCCGGCCCATCACCCCACCTCCCGCGGCCCCGTTCCCGGAGCCACCTGCCACCGCCGGCGTCGCGGGGCCCCGGCCCGGCCCCGCTCACCTTCGCCTGGAGGCGGGCGCAGCGCTGCGGCCCCGTCGGGCACAGACGGACGGGCTCCAGCCTCGCCCCGCTTCAAAGCGACCGCAGCAGGGCCGCGGCCCGAGCGAGGCGGCCCCGCGGCGGGGGCGGGACGCTCAGCGGAGTTACCCGGCAGCGGCACCGGCGCTGTGAGGGAGCAGCCCCGGCGCCGGGCGGGGGCGAGCGCGAGGAGGAGTCCTGAGGGGGAACGCGCCGGGGCTCGTGAGACGGGGCACGCGATCGGCACACGCGGGGCTCGTGGGGGCGCGCGGGGGCCGCCAGCCTCCCGCGCCTCCCGGCCCTTGCAAATAAGGCGACGGCGGCCGAGATAGGGGTTTGGGTTTTTTCCGTCCCCTTTCTGTCCCGCTTTCAGCAGCCTCGCACCAGTGCCTCCTCCCCCCTGCCCTCTCCGCGGGGGCCCACGCTGAACACCCGTGACATTCCCGCCCTCCCCCCGCGCAGGGACGCGCTCCCCCAGGGGCGTAGCAGCACGAGGAGCGGCAACGTTTGCCATCCTGCCGCGAACGAAACACGTTTCCTGACAAGCGGCTCCGCTCCGCGGCGGGACAGTCGAGCGAGAAATAATAAAAACAACGAAAACTAAAAATAATTTAAAAAATAAAGTCGGTGAGCCATTTCCCTAAGCCTCTGAGACGCCATTCCGGATGAAGACGGCAGCCGTCCGCCCAGTCTCCCACGGCCGCCGCAACGGTTGCCGCTGCCCCGTAGCGCTGACCACGTCCAAGGGCGGCCCGGGGCAGCGCCAGCGCGCCCGCCCGACACCCGCCCCCAACGGCAGGTGCAGGCCCCGGTGCAGCCGCAAGCCGGAAAGGACGGAGCAGGGAGAAGGGCGGCCGCTTGGACGTGTCCGGCACCGCCGGTCCTGCCGGGGCCGCAACAGCTCGCCGGTACCGGCTGCCGCGTGGAGGGACGTCCCGTCAGCAGCTGCTGTGTAAAACAGATGTGTCTGTACCCGAGGGAGTGTCACCCCCTCGCGTGTAACGTTGCGGAAGTTTCGCTGGAAAATGCTCTCACCCTAGCACGGGGAGGGTGGGAGCAGCGCTCCCCCCACGTGGCCGATCCCCCGGGGCCACAACACCCAGGAGGAACCCCCGACCGCGCCCCTCTCAGCTCCACCCGCCGCTCGCCGTCCTACCGGCGGGGGATGCCGCTTATGGGAGGACAGACGCCACGGGGCTTTCCCCGGGGTCGCCGGCCGGGCGGGGCTACACACCGGGCGCAGTACGACAGAAGCGTCCGAGTCGGGCCGCAGCCCCTAATCCTCCCTGACGGGGATCAAACCGCCCCGTCGGACCGCGCCGGCAGCGAAAGACGGCGGCATGAGCCGTACGACGGGGCCGGGCAAAATCCCAATTCCGGTCCCGGTCCCTGTCCCAAGGCGGTCCGGAGCGCTGCGCAGCCCCATCGCAGGGCGCGACCCCGCAGCCGCTCGTGCCCGCGCCCTGCGCAGCTGCCGTCCCGCGCCCCGCGAACCCGCGGAGATACGGCGCGGCCAGGTGCCCCATTGGCTGTTGCTAGGTGACGTGCGCCGCGCCACGTGACCTGTGTTAAATGCCGTCCCGGCGGCGCGCGGCGCTGTCTCCCCTCGGGCTTCGCCCCTCGGGGCCGCGGCCGTTCCCGCTGCCTCATGGAGCGGGAACGGTGTCGGGACGTCCCCGGCTCTGTCGGTGGCGGCCGAGGCGCTCGGGGCCGTGCGGGGGGTAGGGGGCTGTGCTC
>WTSP01008625.1:0-17359 GCA_025331215.1 Actenoides lindsayi
TGCTGTTGGCGGGAGTGCCCGCATTGTGAGCAGCCTCCGGAAAGCAGAGTCGGAATTTACTTGCAGGAAAAGATAAAGATCCTCAGTGACTTTCATTGGAGGGACTTCAGGCTGGGGACGCTCGGGCTTTGGGCTTTTTGTTATAATTAAAAAAAAAAAAAAGAGTTTTTCTTAGATAAATGCTTTTAGAAAATTGTAGGGGTTTTTTTGGTTGATAGGTTGATTTATTTTCTGAGCCAAATGAGACATTTTGATTCAAACCCCCCTAATTTTCAAAAGAGAAGCTCTTCAGCTGGCCCAGTTCCTGTGCCTCTGGTCATTTGCCATCTTGTATGTTTACTAAACAGCACTAAGTGTACTTAATGAAATACCTGTCAGCCCTTTGTTTTGCCTCCCTGAAACAAGCACATGCCCGGGGAGGTGATGGTGGAGAGTTTTATACCAGGTAGTAAGAGCATCAGTCCTTGGGAGGAACCAGAAGCCTGTCAGTGCCTGCTGCTGAGGTACGTGGTGAGAAGAGAGCAGATCCCCAAGCTGGCAGCAGTGGGAGCTTTGGGGACTTCCTGGTTAACACCAGTGTTCTCAGAGCTCGTGTGTGGATGTGCCTGGTCCTGGCAACTTGATGTGCTTTAAAATCTCTTTTTATTGGCAGTTCAGTGGCTGATACGCACAGAAGGTGTGTCTGGTGTGGTAAAATCCTTGCGTTAGTGAATTATTCTTTTGTTTGTTTGGTTTGGTTTTTTTGTTTGTATCTTTTGAATGCTCCATCCATCAGGTTTGGCCAACATGTTTGCCGACCTTTGGCTAGTAGGCTAACGGTGTGTCTGGTCTCCAGGCTGCAGGTCTGGTGCAAAGCCCCTCTCTGCCCCGCGGGAGCAGGGCCACAGCGCTCTGTGGCTTCCCCCCGCTGAAGCCTTGCTTCGTAAGTTCTCCGCTTGGCTAGCGAGGGAGGATTTGCAGGTTAGAGCAGGAGTTGGAGGCTTTGTTTCCAGTTGGTCTGAGTCCCGCTGCAGTTATCTAATAATTGAAGATTGGTGAGGCTGTACCAGCACAGACAAGTCAGCGGCGTGCAGCAGTTCTCCCGGCACTCGTGTTTGGGAGAGACACGGGCGATTCCAGCGCGACCAGCCGCTCCTGGTTTGCTGGGGTCTCCCGGGCTCCGTGACCTGAGCTCGGTGGCGGCTGCGGGAAGCCCCTCGCGGCACCGTGGCGAGCGGGCTGCGTTGGTTCTCCCCGCTGCACGCGACCGGGGCTCGGCAGGGAAAAGGCTGGTTCCCAAACCTGCGCCTCGGTCGTGACCGTGGCTCCCGGTGCTCCTTGGGGCTGGGGAGATGGGGCCAAGAAGGCGACTCCCGGCTGGGCCCGTGGCGAGTGCAGGGGCACGTTGGTGCCTCGTGCCCCGGGTGGAAGGCGGGTGACGAAACCTCCCGTCGAGGCACGTCGGCACAGGGGGGTCTGCAGAGCCCGCGCGTTACTGCTGTTCCCCGGACGAGGGGAACGCATCTAACAAAGCAGTTGAACCAGCTCTTCAGGAGAGCGGAGGTTGTAAAAGCAGACTTAATTCTGTGCTTCACTTTTGTACCAAAGAGCTGATTTCTGAAGCCATTTCCCAGCTCGCACCGCATCTCTAGGCATTAAAATGTTGTGAATTTGCTTGTCATTACCAATGCTGTCTTTGACCGAAGCTATTGAAACAAAGTACTCCTTTTTTTTTTTTTTTATTCCTTTAACCTTCAATCTTGCTTCTAAAAGAAGTAGCTCTTCTTCCTTCTTTCTTTCATTCTTGGTCAAATATAAAAATGATGATAATTTCAAATATTGCTTTAGAATAATTGCTTTCCTCCCTCTTTTGTATGACAACAGAAGCTTGGCCTGATCTTAAATCAGATGCTGGCAGGCAGAGGGCTCTTGACAGCCCTGTGAAATCCTTTAGTTACAAGTCGGCTTTAGCCAATTCTTTATTTGTAAATGACAATTTTCTACAGAAAAATATATGCTTGGGCTTCAATTTTGGAGTCCTAGATTGCAGCCAGGAAAAAATAATTGAATTTTTACACTGTGGTTTTTTTCTCTCTTTTCTTCCTAACTTAAAAAAAAACAACCCAAAACCCCAACAAACAAAATAAAGTGAAGCTCTGCAAAGCGTGGCCAGGGACCGACCGAGGGAAAGAGCTGCTGTTGGGAGCCCCTCGGGGGGCTGACCTGCGGGACGGGGTCTCACGGCGCTGGGCTGGAGCTGCTGGTGTGATGGGGTGAGCCCTCGGGCAGCACCCAGCACCTGGGTGTGGAGGAGACGCTGGGCTGTCTTGCTGTTGTAAAATGCACCTCATCTTTGGGGAAAAAAATAAAAATAGTGAGAAAAATGCGCTGTGCTGAGCAGCTGCAGCAGTTGTGTCCCCGCCTGACTGGCCAGTATGTTCCCTTTGCATTGCTTCAGCACCTACTGGCCCTTCTGGAACCAGCCAAGCCCTGGTTCTGGAGTTATGGGGTGTATTTTTTCCCTTCAGTCTTTGTAAGTTGTCTGCTTCAGGCAGTTTCTGTTGTACAGAAAACACACTTGAGCATTTTAATGCATGAATTTCTTACTGATGTGTTTGTTGGTTTCTGGAGTTAATCTGCAGTGTGGACTTTAAACCATCTCTGGTGGTGGGGCAGGCTGGGAATTGGTTACCTCCAGGTGTAAGGGCATTGCCTGCTGTGCTTGGACAGAGGGGAAACATCCCAACTTACATGGGGATGATGCCCAACACTTCAGAGCGTGCTGACAGCCTTCTCCTGCATCTGCCTTGATTTAAGGTGGCCCCCATGGGTCAAGTGGTTTGGGATTGGCCCACCAAAGACACCATCTTCCTCTGCTACTGTTGGGGTTTGGGTCCTTGAGCTGGATGCTGCCCATCTTCAAGGGTTACAGGGTGTGGATCATGAGTTATCTGATAGTACGGTCTCTGCAGGGAGTCCAGCATCGTCCCTTCTGCTTGTCTGGCCCAGACTCGGGCACATGTGGGTCAGCAAGAAAAGCTGTTTGCTCAGCCAGGGTCTTGAGGAGCACGAGGCGGGTTCTGAAGGGCCTGATCCAGCCCCTGATGGATGGTGGTACCGTGAGCGTTTGGGCCGGACCATGGTGTGTGGCAGCCCCAGGACTGCAGCAGTAGCTCTTGCTGTGTTTCACCATTTGATTATTTTTAAGTAACTGTGCAAGTTCCTTTTAAACTGACCCATGGAAACTTAATATCACATCTCTTTGATTTGATGTAATTACCTTTTGTCTGCCAGAGAGCATGCACTCAGTCTTGGGGAAAAAAGAGGGGGAAACCAGCCTGTCTGTTTTGAGACAGTAGCTGTGAGGATACGACACTTGGACTCCTTTTTCACTTATATTTGCATCGAGAAGCACAATAAAAATCATTTATTAAAAAAAAATATCCGGGGGCTAGAGCTGTTATTGAGTGCCTTTACCCGGCCATTTCTCAAATAAAACCAAGACAAGACAAAGAAAAAAGTATCTAATCAAATAGAATCGGAATTGCTTTTGTAAAGAAATATTCTCATTAACTGGGTTAGGGATGGCATCTGAAGAATATTTCTTTTTTTCCACATACTGTTTGAAATAATCTGGTTAAACCGTATGCTTGTCTTGTAATTTCTTACAGATGGTCACGAGAACAAAGAAAATATTTGTAGGTGGATTATCGGCTAATACAGTAGTGGAAGATGTAAAGCAATACTTCGAACAGTTTGGCAAGGTAAGTTCCTGCCCAAGTGAGCACCACATATTTTGAATTCTTTCTTTTTTTTTTTTTTTTCTTTCCTTCTTCTTTCTAAAGTGTGCTTTGAAAAACAAAAGTGCAATGAGGCCTGTGCTCAAAGGAGGGACACAGATTTTGCCTTTCAGTGTAATTTCTCGAAGCCTCTGGAATCCCTTCTGGAATTCCTTTTCTGTTTGTTGCATGTGTGTGTGTGTACAACATTGCCAGCGCTGTTTACTTTCATTAAAGAGAAAAGAATCATTGGGAGGTGAGTTTGTGTATGTTCAGGGAGAATTTGACCCTTAGCTGAATGATTACGCTGTTGTCTTCTCTGTAAAATCAGCCTTCTGTTCAGCGCTGATTCCAGTGGCAAAAGGAGCAGAGAGATGTATTTGAGAGAGCTCATTAGGTTGTGAAAGTGCCTGAAGGAACCCCGTGAATAGCAGAAGTAATATGGGAGTCGCTAGATATCCATTTAATTTCGTATTAAAAAATCCTTATGCAAGATCCTGTGGAAATATCTGCAGAGTCCTGACATCGTTTATAAACAAAACACAACACCAAAACCAACAAACAAAAAAAACCCCACCAAAACAAAAGCAACAAACAAGTTTATGCAGAGAAGGAAACCTGAACCTTGCCAGAACAGTCCCCTCTGTGATGAAACAGCTCAAACCCCACAGTCCAAGCTGTGGCTGGAACCTAGTGCCACCAGCTTCTCTGGAGCTGCTTGGACCTCCAGGGCTTCTTGGCACTTGGGCAGGAGTCCAAGGAGGCGAAGAGCTTGCAGAGCTGTCTGCTTTCAGAGCAGCTCGTGGTGCCACCTTCCATGGAGACTCCTGTCAGCCCCACTGTCCGGTGGGCTCTCTCCAGCTCGACCCCTTTCTTCTGGAGCACATCAACTGATGATTTAGATGCATGATTGCATGAGGACGCAGCAGGATATCCCAAAGCAAAGCAGGTCCCATTCCTTGTAGTTAGTTTGTTTCTTTTGTCTGCCCTGAAAATCCTTGGCCAGGCAGTATTTTGTTGAGGGCTGAGGAGGGGAGTACATAAATTTTTCCTGTGCTGCATTGATAGTTGTTTTGCAAACCATTCATTTTATTTTCAATAATAATCTTCGATTCCGGCAGGATGTTTACAGCCTGCTGAGCCTTTTATTAAAGGATTACATGAGCTTTTGGATGCTTCTTCTGTAGTTACTTCTAATTGCAGAACTCCTCTAACCTGTATTTTTGAAGTTAATAATAGTTTCAATATAAGTGCTTTGCATATTGTCTGGATGCTGCCTTAATATAGTCTTTTTAATTTCACCATCTGGTAGTTTCATGCTTGCAATTTTACAGTCCCCGAGAATGCAGACGAGGAGGCTGCGGTTTTCGGGGGTGACTAGTGATTCGGGACACTTCAGTTCTGCTTCTGTGCTCTGCCTTTCTTGAGATAGCTGAACAGAGACCTGGCTTTCCAAAGGCAATACTTCTGGAAAATCAGGTTTTTATTTTTTACTTCCCCCGTCCTCCAAGTGGTTTAATTTGAAGGCTAAAAAATGAATGGTACTGAAATGAATCGCACAAGTTGCAGTCAAGGCTGGAACCCATTCCTCTGGCAGCAGAGCTGGGGGATGTCCTCCTGAGGCTCCAGGGTCCTGTCATTAGCTCCTCTTCTGCAGGGCTCGGGCTCCCAAGGCTTGGTCCCTGTGATACCAGTGACCGTTTCCGGTTGCATCCCTGTTTCACGCTTCCCTTCATATTCTAGCTTATGAACAGGAGACGAGTTTGGAGAAGTTGGTGGCATTTGGGAGGAGTGGCTTCTTGGCAGCGTTGCCATGACTCGACCTTGGGTGCAGGTGTTCATGTTCTCCCTGCTGCACTTTGCTGTTTATCAGCTGAGACAGTTTGGTTTGTGGGGTGTTTCGAGGAGGTCCTCCACAAGGCTCTGGTTGTGAGAAGATGCAGAGCTAGTTAAGGACCCTAAGAGAGGGGGACTTGTGGTCCAGGTAAGTTAGAAGGTTCATTAATATGCTGCAGCGGGTGGGATGCGGCAGTCAGACTTAATGACCCAGGATGGGCCCTGTGGGACCTCGTAGGAGCTGTTTCCATCTCCATTCCTCCTCCCCATCTCCCCTTGAGTTGCCTGCTCAGACAGTCGGCCTCTGTGGCAGGGTCGGGTGGTGTCTCGGTGGAGCCCCGCTCTCCAGCCAGGCCCCTGCGATGCCAACAGCGCATCGCGATCGATGGGCAGGGCCTCCATTTGCTTAGCGCTTTCTTAAAATAAAGAAAATTGCATTACATAATTGATGTGTGGAGGAGCCGCCCGTGTTTGATAAGAACATCTCAGGTGACTTGCTCTTTAAAATGCTGAGCTTATTTAGTGGTGTGGAAAAAAAATTGCTTACCTGCTGCTGTGATTCTTGAAATCCTGTTTGTACTTGCTGCAGAGAAGAGCTTTGCAACCAGGAGAGGTTGTTTTGGTAACTGGAGGTAGGTCTCAAAATACATCAAGTGCCAGCTCTGGGCCCAGGCAGACTCGCTCATTTAACTGCAGTTGGCAGGAAAGGGCCCAAAGTGTTGAATTTGAAACTGCAGCTTTTGGAAAAGTAAATGCCAGAGCCTTTTTCTCTGATGCAAAGACAAATGCTTAAATAAACACTCTTCCCTGACTTCTCCAGTGAAAATGCCTGCCCATTACAGCACCAGAATGATAACTCCTGAGACTCTGATTGTGAAATTTCTGATAGTGGGAGGTGTATCTGGGCGAGAGTTTGGGGTTGAGCTTCTCCTTCCATTGGTTTCAGGGAGCAGGGTCCTCAGCAGGACGTGAGGAGCCTAAGTCAGGAAAACAAAACTCCAAACTAAGCCATAACCGTTTACAATCGGAAGAAAAAAACCAAGAGCCATTGTCTTACTGCCTAATCCCGATGGCCTAGTGCCGTTGTTTCTGTGATCCTCTGTTATTTCAGTCAAAGATGTTTCAAACATTCTTGCAAACAAAATAAATTCACCGGCCGTGTTAAGCCATCCCAGCTCTGCAGCGCTGCCCTCGTGCTGACCTGTGAAGAGCTGGCTGCTGGGACCAGGTTTTAAAGAAATGAAAGGAGGAAGCGTTAGAAGCGAGGAGGTGCCGAGGGGAGCGCAGCGGGGGCTGTGCCTTCCTCCCCCCGGGCTCCGCAGAGCCCACCAGTGCTGCCCTGAGCCCCCGTGGGGGCTGTGGCTGTGACTCTGCCCGTTCCCCACCTTTCTGAGGTGTAAGCAGAATGGTGCTGTCCGAGATCAGGACACGTCGAAGTGTTTGCGGCTTCTGGTGTCTTTTATAAAAGGAAAAAACTGAAACCAAGCAACAGCCTCTTAAAGCCTCGCCCGGAGCAGTGTGACCAGCAGAAGAAAGTCCCCAAACAATAATGAATCGCATCGCTCTTGGGACGTGCGTGTTCTGCACCTCTTAAGCTGGGAGTGAGTGATGATAAGGGACTCGTTAGGGTTGGTTTTCCACTAGGTAATGCTCCCTTTATGGAGCTCCTGTGAAAGTGGCCTAGTCCTTATTTTGCGACTTGCAATTATACTTCACATGGCGAACTGTGTAATTAGTTTGGAAGACTTATGCCTAGTCATTGGTTTATCCTAATCGGCTTTGGCTTTTCCCAACAACAAAGTGAGCTTATTTTCCTAAGCTGAAACAACTCTGCTCCCTTTGTTCCTCTCTTTTATTGTCTCATTCCTTTCATTCTGTTTTACTGCCAAAGTTTTGTTTCATTAGGCCTACAAGTCATTTCCAATCCAGTGGGCTGCTACAATAAGGCCTTTATAACTCAGCTGCCCTGGTTCCCATGTCCCTTCTGGTCTGGAGCCAGGACTTGCTGTTTGACATGGGATTTTAACCCTTTCGGGGCCCCAGCTCCAGTGCCCCCCTTGGCCTGGAGGCCGCCTCGGTGCGGTGCAAGCCCAGCTCGAGATGAGGGTTGGTGAGACCAACCACGAACCCAAGCGATTGCGTGCGGTCATTAATTGATACGTTAATGTGGTTGGGCTCCAGGTATGCTTTTTGACCCAATTATTGGAACAGAATTCTGAGTAAATATCTTATTACTGAAATACTGTGATTGGCCCTGGTGGGAACAGTCTTTTGAATGAAAAGGCTACTGTGTCCTTCAGCCCTGTTTCCAGCACGATGGGAACAGAGTTATGTGAAAGGTACGTTTGGGTTGTCTTGGGCTATTAGATCAGCCCATGTGTGACTGCTCTTGTAGAAAAATCATGTTTTCTCCCGTGGGAGGAACACATTTAAATTTACACTCTTTTTAAAAAAAAGAATGGTGGTTTTTAAAGGAGATGGGTGAAATGGCTTTGTGGACAAACAATACTTTTACATAGTGCTGCTTCAGACTGCTACAAAAAGCCAGGCTGGTGTTGGTGTCCCCAGCTGTTGTACTTGCAAACATCTGGAAGCAGGAAGCAATCCCAGAGTGACTTCTGCGGAAGGGGGCTACGGCTGTTGCCTTTTTTATTTCAAATTTTCAGATGAAATTGGAACAGGCCAGTATGCATTAGTTTTGTTTTCTGTTCTGGCTTGCCATGAGGTCCCTCAGACAAATCGTAGGCATGTTTCAACTTTGCTTGGAGTGTGTTGTTTCCTCAAGAATGGCTTTTAAGATTTGGAAATTTTGAAACAAGACAGGATTTCTGAATTACCTCTCTGGACCCAAAATGTTTTATACAGTCACTTGTTATTTCCTGTGAGACGCAAACCAGACCAGTGGAATAATAATATCTAGCTCGTGATGGGTTGTTTTTTTTCTGTTTAACTGCTGAGCTTTTGAAAGCTTGTAATTTTCTGATCTCTTCTGTAGCCAGGACTTACTGTCTAGTGGCAGTTCAGAAAGTGAGAGGGGAGTAACTTCTCAGACCCTCTCGAGCCAGGCACACCCGAGCAGAGCTACGTTGCTGTCTTGCAAGGAAATAAAGCTAAAAGCACCAAAGCTGTGGACAGCAAAACGTGAGAACGGGAATTTCCTTCTTGGGTTGTATATTGTCATGCATTATAACACAGACAGCAGTGTAAATAATGACCAGTCCAACCTGAGAAAATTAATCTTTTGTAATAAAGTCCCCCAGCTTTCGTGTGTCGGGAGTGGGGAGAGGGCAGGGGGTGTGAGCCATGCTGAGGATTTCAACCTAATTGGGTGGTTTACATAACTTGCTTCCTACGAGCTTTCCTCTCCTGACAGCTGTGGAAATATAAATCAAGAGAACATGAGAGAAAACTCCTCCTCTTTGGCGAGGCTGGCTGGGTGTGAACGAGTTAATGTGCCGTTGTAGTATTAAGCACTTCAGTGGTTTACTTTTCCCTGAGACCTGAGTATGGCCTCTGAAGATGTTATTACAATGGAGTTGTTAGCATGAGAAAAGGTGGTTTTCTCGCTATGGGTTCATTTGGGGGGGGGGGATTTGGAAGTCTGTGTGGAGCTGGGGCTAAGGCCAGAGCCAGGAGGTGCAAGGAATTTTGTGCGTATGGAAGTGAAAGCTTAGTTAATTTAGGCTTGGCATACTGCTTGAATTGTCTTGTTACATCTGCTGGACATTGATATGGAGATTTAATGGTCAATAGGATACACGGATGGTCTATTCTTAAAAGTATTTGCTTTGCAGAAGAGTCATTTTTCAGTTTGATGAGTTGTTGTTGGCCTTCTATGTTTTTCAGCGCTGTATTTCCAGCTTCTGTATTTGTGAATGGGTTGCACTTTATGAAATGAAGGGACAGATTTGGACTCTTATTTACATCCTAGTCTGTAGTAGCCAGAGTTCCCAAAACATTTGTAATATGCAGTAAAATAGAGGTGTTGGTGTGTTTTTAACTGCTGCTGACCTCCCCCTTCCCTTACAGAGCCATTCTGAGCTCTAGACCTGGTGTGGAAAAGCTTGTAGCTCACTTTGTTCTTTTTTTCTATGTTACCTGAGTGTACCTTGCAAGAAATTGCTTGATTTGAATCGTGCAGTGATTAAAACAGAACGAGCAGTAGACAAATACGTCATCGTTCACGGCTTCTGATAAGTTTGGGACAAAGAAAACCCCAATTCGTAGGGGCTGTTGTGTCAGAGTAGCGCGGGACAGCATTTGGCCTTGCTCATGCTGCTGCCTCTGCCCTGTGCTGGTGCTTTAATGTTCCCCTATTTCTGGATTTCCTTATCTGAACGTTATGTCCATGATGTTCCAGAGGATAGTGAATGTTCCTTTAAATTTTTGCTTTGGCATGTGACAAAAGAATCTGGGATATAGGGGTCCCTCATGGCCTAAAGCACTTTTTATTATTTCTTCTCCCTCCCACGCATGCTTTTTTTTTTTCCCTTGCTTTTTTTTTTTCCCCTTTTTTAAACAAGCTGAGAAACTCGATCGTTACATAAAAAGAGTCAGTGTTTTCATTCTGTCAAGGAAAAGTTGTACACAGGAAGTCAGTTTTTTAGGTGGTCTGTAATAAGACACATGCTTTGTGGAAGTGGTTTTGTTATAAATTAGATGTTGGTTTCTACCTGGATTTTATGAAAAGAGGAAATGTTAAGGCAGGATTTGTGGGCAAGAAGGCTCTATCAGAACTCAGCAGAAGTTTGAAGTGCAATTTTATTTCCTTTTCTACTCTGGTTAAGTGGAATGGCGTGGAAGCTTTTGTGCTGTAGTGCTGCAGCCTGCGTGAGATTAGGTAATCGTGGTGGAGAGCCGGGGCCCCGAGCATCTGTCTTCTGTTTCCCACTGTGCCACCCACTTGCTGTCTGACTTTGGGCAAGCTGTTTTATCTCGCCTCACATTTCCTTGCCTTTTTTACTCGGTGAGCTCTGAAGGGCACGGGAAATGTAAATATGCCAACGCCGCTGCCGCTCGCAGCCTTTCCTGCCCTGGGGGCAGGGGCAGGGGCTGGGGCCAGCTTGGTGCTGGTGCTGGCAGCACCCGAGCTGGTTGGGGTGCTCGGCAGAGCAGATGGGGCAGCTCTGCCAAAAGTCCAGCTTAAGCATCCCTCTTGTAGGGGCTGTAAGAGTGGGGCCTGCATCCTTCCTTTAAAATAGATTTATTGTAAGGCAGCTCTGCTGCGTCCTTTGGCTTTTTGAGGGGCATAAAGTTATGCTGGTGGCCTGGAGTCTGTCTCACGTACCTTACTAATAGCAGGGGAGCAGCGTTGACCCTGAGCTTGCAGACTATGATACGCCATTGGCAATCCAGACTCGTACCAAGAGCCCAAATGAAATATGTAGTTAAGCAGAGGCTGTGTTTGGGGTGAAAAAAATTGTAAGAAAATATTTATGTTTTCTCCTCCAAACACTTGTGCGAGTGTTTGTTTGTAGTGTCTTTGTTTTGCAACTGAGCCGAGCCCATGGAAGTGACCTGTAGCTTCTCTTGAAACCCCAAGAAAGTCAGTTTGGTTTTTCATCTCCACTTTAATTTCATTCAAACATGACAGGCTGTATAAAATACCTAACAAATTCAGTCGGTCATGTTTGGTAAACATCCTTAAATTATCCCTGGTGTGGTTTTGAATTCAGCCCTGGTGTGGATGGGTGGGGTTGCAGGTGCAGAACTCTTCTGGAAGGAACTGATCAGTTGTGTTGTGCTGTGGTGGCAGCTCTGAGCCCGTCTGTCAGAGCAGGGCCCATGGGGCTGCTGCGCAGAAAAACACAGGCGAAATGAGCTGTGCCCCAGCAAGCTGCTTCGAAATCAAAAGATGGTGGTGCTAAACCACAGCCATAGGAGTCAGGTAAAGTTTTCTGATAAATATTTCCAATATATGCTGCGAAATTGCATCAGATTCCACTTTGGCACTTGTCTTGAAGCGTAGCCTCCTTGACTGTCCCAGGAAGATATTTATAAACGTAGGTGCTGCTCCTGACATCTAGCGAAGTGATGACCTGTGTCCAGAGCATGACTTCTGTCCTTCGAGTCGCTGCAGCCGAGGGTGCCAAATTTGGCTTTGCCTCGGGAAAACTCGTGTTTGAACACGGGTTCTCTAAAGAAAAAATACCAGCAGTTATTAAAAGTTTGCCTGGTGTAACTGAAGCTTGCGCGACGCTGCTCGTCAGCTGAAGGGAGTTAGTTAAAACGTAATTGATTGGAGAGTAAGCGTTTGATCATTGTCATCGTACTGCATGGTAAATGCACTAGTATGGAGTGATGGGGTGTGAGATGTGAGGACTTCTTAAATGCAGCTCTGAGCCAGGGCCCTCAAGAAAAGGGCTTTTAAAAACATCCCCGAGGAACTTCATGGAAATGGTTCCGAATGTGGGAAAAGAACACACATTGCTGCAGGGAAGTGTGACAACGTTTTTTCCACGTGGAAGTGAGCTGCACTTGGTCACTCGTAACCCGTTTAGCTGGCACTGCCCGGGGCACGGTGCTGGTGGGCAGGGGGTGCCAGGGGCTCCCTTCTTTCCATCCCCAAGAGCGGATGACCCCACACCCAGCCTGGCGCCCATGGAGCTCGCGGTGCTCGCGGGAAGGAAGCCGTGCACTGCTCAGCCCCCGTCGAGCGCTCGTTCCGGCCGTGCCTGCCCCTCACCCTGCGGCACAGCGATAGGGAACGGGCTGCTTTCAGCTGCAGCTGGATTTGGAAAAAAACTAATTTTTTTTTTTTTCCTGATGGAAAACTTGTTTTTTAAGTGGAGTGTTCTGTGCAGAGCCTAGTGGTTCTTGTTTTATTTGTGTGTTTGTCGTTTTTATTTGTTCCTATGATTTTCTGTCAGGGTGCTAAAAATCCATAAGACAATTTTCAGTCAGTCCTAGAGGTGAAATAACCGAGCTTTGTTCACGCTTCCAGTGCTGAGGTATAACCAATTTAATTAAATTTATGCTAATTCTGCAGAGGTAGAATATGAAAGTCATTTGACGTCCATCTTACACGTGTGTATCTCTGTCTTAGGAGAACGTAAGCTTTTATTTTCTGGGGGAAAAAAAATGCGCTTAATCATAAATCATCTTTTGGTAGCTGAGCATGGCAGGTTGGCCAACATCAGTCCTGTCAAAAATCCTGCGGTGCTGGGCACGATGTTCCAGCCCCGAGAGGAAGGTGTGTGGAGTTGTACTGGGTGTGTGTGGGACAGCACACGTATTTATAAATGGAACTTCAGAAACGGGGACAAGGGCAAAGTAGCTCAAATGAAGAGCCAATTAAGATAATCTCAGCAGAATGAGGATTAACTGCCTCTTAATCTGAAGGATACCTAAAAATGCCTGTGGCCAGTTTAGATCAAACAAATGTTTGTCCCTGCTGGGGACATTCGCAAGGGGCTTGGGGTGAACAGAATTTGCAGTGGTGGTTTTGACTTGCTGTCCAGGGCAAAGCGCTGTTGAAGTAGCGGTCTGGGCTCTGATGGGTGCTGCTGGCAGAACCTATCGTACAGTGTTCCTCTCTGCTGCAATCTCATCACCGTGGAAGTTTGAAGAAGAGCATTGGATCTATCATAAAGAAATGATTGCTCCTATAAAAGGAGTTCACTTCTGACAGATTTTCTTCTTGCGGAAAGTTGAGAACAGCAGCGAGCCTGTCAGTTGAGAACGAGCTGCAGCGCCCATCGTGACCTTTCCTGGCGCCCCTAATCCAGCCAAAGGCTGGTCTGAAACGAGCCCGCGAGGCACGCTCGCGTCCCGCCGGCCGGTAGCGACAGCGAGGTGCCATTCGCACCCCTGTTCCGGCACGGGGTTTGGAACGGGAGCGAGCGTGAACCACGCGCCAGGTTCCGCTGGGGACGGCTCTTCGTCTTCCCGCCGGTGTCGCCAAGGGCTGCGGGCCTGCGTTTTGGGAAGGTGCCGGGCTGCGGCCTTGTTGTGGGGCCGACGGGGGAGGAGGCCGCGCGGCTGGCCCCGTGCCTGGGGAGGTTGCCGCGCGAGCGGCGACCTTGCAGGAGAAGGCCCCTCCGAGGAGCGGTGCAGCGAGTTGGCGGCGGTGCCATGTTAATTGTCGGGACTGGGAGGGTGGGAGCAGATTTCACCGGGGGCAATGGAAGAGATCCAATGAATTTCCACTCTGTTTCCCTGCTTGGCAAACCAGCACTTACTGTCACTTTGCATAAATAGGTTTATTTCAGAGGGTCAGCCGTCAGCACTCCCCCTCTTCCCCTCCTGGCCCACCCTCCCCTGAAGGATAGGAGGCCGACGAGCATTTAATTTCCCCAACAGCAGGTGCTTGTCATCCATCTGAAGATAGCTGCCAACATCTGGTGCAATTGCCTCAGCAAACGCCGTAACAAGGCGGCCTGCAGTTCAAACGCAGAGAGAGCATTGCCTCTTTAATGATAACAAGCTGTTGGCTTCCCCTCGGAGATGAATTCATCTCACAGATGTTTGTCTAGTTTTGGCAATCTTATCACTATAGCTTTGGTGATTATGCTCAACTGGAGACTATTACTATAAAAGAAGTTTGAACTTGTTCCATTTTTGCATTATTTATTTATTTATCCATTTATTTCTTTGCTTTCTGGATATAATTTGTATCAACAACTGTAATGTTGGTCCCATTACCCAAGTACCCTTATGGTTTTTTTTTTTCTATTGCATCTGCTGAACAGTAGCACGCTACTTGACATTCACCGCTGGCAAACGTCTTTCAGCCACGCTGACATTTTTAACGTTCCCCATCAACAGCTTTGTGGTTTGAACCCTCTATTTAACACTGCATTTTCTGGGATTGCTTGGCCCTCGCTCTGTCTGTTCTCTCTAATAACTGCAATATACTGAGTGTTTCTGCAGAGCGCCGGGCGCCAAGAATGTTCTGGATCCTTCCGTTTGGACGGTAGCACTCTGGTGACCTTGGCAGGGGTTTGTGATGACAGCGTACGACCATCTTCATTGTTAGACCTTAAACGCTTCCAGCCTCAGCGGGATGGCAGGGAACACGGAGACTTGCAGGCTGAGGACTTCAATGCTTGTTTGCTATTGTTTGGTTTTCTAACGTGCCCTTTTTTTTGTTGCGGTTGTGTTGGTTTTTAAGAGACGTTTTCTCCTGAATGTGTGGAATTTAATTCTGGTAAATAGGATTTATTTTTGGAAACGTGCTTGTGAATAGGTGACTCATGCCTGAATGAAGATGTGTCACTGTTGGTGGGGACACCACGTATATAATTTCTTAGTCTATAAATAGATGTCAGTCCAAGTATTGGTGACACGGTGATGCTTTGCACAGGCTCGTTAGCTGCAGAGTGGCTTCTGAGGAAAGCTGTGTAGAGTGACGGTCTCTCCTGCAGGAGCGATAATTTCTGCTGATGCTTAAGGAATAGACATCAATAGCTTCGGAAGGTGCCGGGACTACTTAAATTGACACAACAGAAATCAGAATTCAGGCACATTCCCATGCTGCTTTCCTGGGGTGTACTTGTGGTGCTGCTCTCTACTGTGGAGAAACGGAGTTGGGGAATTTGGGTGCTTGTCGAATGCCAAGGGTGTCACCTGCAGGGTCCTGAAACTCAGGAACTCCCATCTGGTCACTTCAGAGGCTTGTTTCTGTTACTGAGGGAGATTTTAAGCTGACCGCTCAGGATTAGAGATCACCACCATTTTCAAATGCTGGAATTAACAGCTCCTTCTTCCCGTCTCTGATGCTAAACTGGTCACATGTTGTTGATGTTTGCTCAACACCATTTACCCACCAACACAGCACATATGGTTTAATGTCTGTCTTTTTTTTTTTTTTTCCCTGCTTCTGCTGTAGTTACAGTATTATTAAAAATCCATTAAATTTTAATGTACATCATAAAATATGTGCTCCTGTGAATGCGAGCGCAGATAATTATTTCTGATGAATAAACCAAAAGGACAAGTATGTAAGAAGTTCATCCTGCAGCTTTCAATTTTCATTATATACATCTCCTGCAGGAGCAATCGTTGTGATGTTGCAGCTGGTTATTTCTGCGGCCTGGCTTCCCTAGAGATGGATGATGACAATGCAAACTTGAACTAGCAGAAGTGCCAGTGTTTTTGTGGGCATATTTGTAGATAAATGGTTTGCCGTGGGAGGTAACCCTCTGGAAGGTAGGGGGTGTGAAGAGCACTCCAACTTTCTCAGAGTTTTTGTTCGGTGCGTATTGGCTTTGTGCAATCTTGGAAAGTAACCCAATTATTTCTCATTAAAATAACCCAGAGATCTAGCAACAAGCAAGGTGTCATTGCTAAAACACCGCCAGGAAGCAAGGCAAGCTCTTCTTGGTTTCCAGGGCCTGAAGTAGGCAGGGGAATCATTAAAAATAATGCATTACCATGTCCATAAAGTTTCATGTGGTATATAATGGTCCATAGGGGCCTCACCTAGTTTTCCATATATGATACATACATAATGGTTACGGCTTCTCATTAACTTTCCCATAACACTGAATATACTTCTCCTTAGCACCCCCGCCCCCCCTTTCAGGCTTCGCATTATTTGCCAAGCATTTCCTAATAAGCAGGAACTTAAATATTTATCATGCTTGCCTCCTGTCCCCACCAGGCTCAAGAAGTTGTTGGCCTCTCCCCTGTCCTGTTGTTTAATTTCCTATTCCTGAACGCTCTGGACAAAGCCCAGCTCTGGCAGGGTCCAGTCCTCTTGCTAAGAGGACTTTCCTAGGGTTCTTCTGCTCTGGTTTTGAGAGTTCATCCCAATATTTCTTGTGTTTAAGAGCATGTCTGCACCCAGAGAATTAGCCTTGGTGAAGCACAGAAAGTCTTGCAGGGACTTTGGGCTAAGCAGCAGCACATCGCCCTTAGCTATCCCAAATCAGCAAGCCAAGAAGTCCCAGGAATCTCCCACCAAAACCTTCGTGCCTATGGTTTCTTTGCACTTGGGGATCAGTGTTAAATCTGCTCAGGACTTGATGGATCTGCTCTGGTGACTTAGTGGCTTTTTGCCCTGGGAAGTTGTCTTTTGGGGCTTTGCACTGCTGACAGAGTTTTAGCTGTGTTCGGATAAGATAGTACCCAAGAAAGATGATGTTTTGAGCTGCTGTGGTCTGCCAGATGAGTCCAAGGGTAAAGAGGAGAAAGATGGAGTTATGGCTGTGCTGGGAGCATGTTTAGGAGCTCGGCTTTGTGGATGTGGCACTGATTTGCTGCGTTTTTTTGGCCTTATCCGGCTCCCCGCCCAAAATCTGGGACTAATAGTGTGGCTTTCCTACTGCTGCTGGAACTGCAGCCTGCTCTGAGGGGGAGTGAGCGTGTCGGTGTGCAGCACCTTCAGTGACCTTCATCAAAGTCACGGTGCTGCTGCGATACCGAACGATGACAGATAAATTCACCTCCGTACGGTTTAGTCTAGCTGGCTTTGTTCCTTCATTCCTGATCCTCCCTGCGAAAGATTTTGTTTACTTTTCCTGAAATGGAAGAGGCCCCGTTACACGGTCCTCTTTCAAAAATAAACCTCCAAAAAGGAACACAAAAGTGAAGGAACAAAAATCAGACGTCGTCTGATAACACAGAGCAGATACTGATCTTGGGTTCAAGGCAACTTGAACCGGGGGTTTGTTTAAGCCTAATGCAAATTCTACCATTTTTGGGCAGTCTGGAGCTCTCCCTTCTCCCCCACTCCCCCCCACCCCCTCCCCCGCGCCCTTCACCCCTCCCACCACAACCAGCCCTTCCCACCCCACAGCCCAATAGCACCATCACGTCTCTCA
>WTSP01008625.1:17459-93451 GCA_025331215.1 Actenoides lindsayi
GTGCAGCCCTCAGGCACGGAAGGAGCTTCCCCGGGGCTGCCCGGGAATGGAGGGGCAGCGCATCGGCCGGGACCCGCCCCCCCCCCCCCCCCCCCCCCCTGTACTTTCTGAAAACAATCAGAAAAAGAGAACTGCGGTAAAATTCTAGAAGTAACAGCTATTGATTTCTTTTTTTGTTATTTTTTTTATTCCCGCCCCAACGCCTTCAGTTAGATTTATGCTCTGAGGTTCACAGAGTTGGTTAGGTCCTATGGAAAAGCTGTATTTCATTTGACCTTCTAACTGTATTTTGACTTTAAGAAATGAAAAGTACCTGGTAAAGACCAGGTTGCATCGTTTCCAAGCCCAAGACCCGATGCTGGAACGGGGAGAAGGAGGACTGAGAGAGAACCGCGCTCTTGGTGTCAAAGGGCTCCGTGGGGCAGTAGTGACCCACCCCATGGGCTGGGGCTCCCCAGCACACCCTGCTCGTGCCCCTGCCAGCTCCACATGCCCCCCCTCTGGGTGAGCTGCTGAGCTCATCGAGCTTATGCTCTATTTATTTACTCACTGGCCACTTGAAATGTCTTATTCCTGTTTGTCTCTTGGCGAGCCTGCCTGTCAAAATGGAAACGAGCTCTCGGTAGCCAGTGACGTGGGAGTGAGCTGTGCTGGCTGGTGGTGAAATCTGGATTCATTTGCTTGATGGACTCTTTAGGCTGTGGTGAGTCCAGAGGAGCCCATCATGTCAAGCAGAGAGCTGCAGAGATGAAATACCCAGCGACCGCGAAAGCAAGGGAATCGATGTGACCATCGCTCCGGCCCCGCGCTCTGCCTCCCTGGAACGTGACCTTGGCTGCTGATGCTGCGGGGTCCCAGTGCCAGCCGTGGTGGGTGCACTGGGAACGTGCCCTTCTGCTGCTGGGACCTTTTGCCAGCGCTTGCCGAAAGCGGCCTGTCCTGGGGCTGGGGCTTGTGTCTGCAGGAGGAGCTTTCCAGGGCTAGAGGAGGGGCTCACGCATCCCCTTTAGTGAAGAGTTCTGCTTCTCTTCCCTGCGGATGGGCTGAGGGGGTGCGTTGGGTTTTTACTAGTAAAGCAAGAAGGAGCAATTAGGCTCACGGCCGAAGGAAAGCCGTCCTGTCCTTCGCCGCTGTTTGCGGAGCACGTTTTGCTTCCCCCCGGTGAATCGCGGAGGTTGCCTCGCGTGGTGCGCTGGTGGCAGCGGCCAGGCCGTTAACTGGGAACCCAACGTTTCCCGTGCTGAAAGTGGAGCTCAGGAATCTGCGTGCGCGTGGCTGCCACGCTGCTGCAGACTGGGTCACGCGGGGGAGCGCTCGCATCGCTGGGGTCTCTTTGGGTGGCTTCAGGCTCCCCTCCCCTGACACCGCAGCTGCCGGCAGCTGCCCGAGACAAGGCGTGAGGCTCCCTGGCTTGGGTCGGTTGGCCAACGAGCCTCGTGAGTGCCACCGACTGCAATACCTGTGGCATCGGCAGGTGCATCTGTAGCAGTTTGCGGTGGTGTTTCTGAAGTAAGTTGGTTGTTCCTCGCCCCCGAAGCGGCTGAGGAGGATAAATGGACTCCTCTGTAGTGCCAGAACTGTGCCTTGTTCATCAATAATTAAGATCTGGGTTCCTGGTGGAAAGCAAGCTTTGTGCCTGGGTGACTCATAGGCCATATTTTCCATTCCTGCTTTCCTGTTTGAGTGGGCAGGTTTCTATACTATTCCTTGACCCAAAAATTTGTTCCATAAAACGTACAGATGGTGCCGCCTGAGATAATGCATCTTTTGGGACTGGAGGCTTGCTTTTGACCTCTAGTTACGTGATGTAAATCGAACTGGAGTAGGGTTGTGGAAATAGGACAGGCTGGCTCTTGCGTCAGGGGCTGTTCAGCTTTATCATGGTAATACTGCCACGTGAAAATGCTAATACGTAGTGTGGTTTTGCCACGGCCTTCGGTGACGAGGGAAGCGCTCTAAAAATAAAAGAATTAGAGGGAACTGATGATTTCAGCCAGATTATTTGTGGACGTGAACTGGCAGAGACGAGAGGAGCTCTGCTGATCCACACCCCCAGGGTGTGAAGGAACGTGATCCAGGTGTCAGCAGCCCCGTGGGCTGCGCTGGTTTACACGGGCTGTGAATCGAACGCGTTATTTTGAGCGCTGGAAAAAACATTCCCGTTGCATGAAGGATCTGCCTCCGCTCTGGCGCGTTCCCGTTCTTCTCCGCGCTCTCGTGGCCTGCAGCAGCAGGAGCTGGTGGCGAAGCGGCGGTGTCGGCACGCGCAGCCACGGCAGCGGCCGCGCGCGGCACGCGCTTGTTCGCTCGCAGCCCGGCAAGAAATCCCTTCGCTCGCTTATAGTGCTGCTAAAATATTAATGCAGAACAAATCACCCGGTTTAAACCGAACATCAGGCTGAGGAGGGAGAAATGGTGTGTGATGCTCTCCGTGGTTTGTAAGGGGAAACGTGTCTCTGCTGCCACGGAACACTCCTGGCACAGCGCCCTGTGCCGGGGAGGGGCAGAAAGATCTGTAGTAGCCGGGGAGTCTAATGGGGGAAAGTTTTGGTCTGTAACTCTTTCCGCGTTCTTGGGAGCTAAGGTGAGACGAGAAAAGGAGCTTTGCTGCTTTGCATCATCGGCGGCTGATTGGGAGGGTATTTGGAGAACGTTAACTGCTCCCGGGACTTTTTCAAGCAGACCGTTGAAAATAGTTATTTTTCCCAGATGGTAAATACAGGAGACATCCTCAGCAGCCTGCTAGTAATAATAATACTTACATGGCACATTACATTTTCAAAGTGCTGTCCAAGTAGCTGATCTGTCTTGTCTTCTGCAGCGATGTGTAGTTAAACTTGAAGGATATTGGCCTGAATTTGTAGCAGTTTATCAGCCACATCTGTGAGTGAATTTACTTCTCTGCTCTTACCTACTACGTGAGTAAACTGATTTCTCCTCTCTATCTTGACATTGATTCCAGTCTTTCATCTTGGTAGTGAAGAAGGTGATCTTTAAGCAGAACAGGGAAGAAAGATTTTTCTGCCTATTGCACTAGCAGGAAGATGAGCACCACTTTACAGAAGAAGGATGCTCTTTTTTCCAGCTGATGTAATGTATAAATGAGTACAGACCTCCTTAGGAGGAGAGTGCTTTTTTCCTGTGGAATGACCTCCCCAGCTCCTGACCGCACACCGGCTCAGCGTGTCCTTTGCGTACTCGCACGTAGCTGACGTTCACAGAATTACTGAGGCTGGAAAAGCCCTCTGAGATCATCAAGTCCAGCCTGCGACCCAACACCCCCACACTGGCTAGACCATGGCACTAATGGTGGCAGTTAGTGTTTGATGCCTCTTTCTAGCTGGGGTGAAACCCAGTCTTGCTCTCGCCGCCGGCCTTCTGGAGCAGTGGGTGGTTCATTGCCTTAAACTCCATCAGTTCTCTGCGGTTCCTTAGTTGGGGATGGGGCAGGGCAGGGTCAGGAAGCACCCCACAAGTTCTTGAAATGCTCCACACCCAGCCCTGCTCCCATTTTCTTAGTGTCTCCTGCTCTCCTGCCTCTTGCAGGATGTCAAAACTGAGCAGTGCCAAGGGCTGGCGTGGGCAGGAGATGGAGTGTGGAGGGACAGGAGAGAAGTGATGGGTTGGGGGGAGGGTGGAGGAAGGAAGAAAACATCCCTCGTGAAAGGGGCCGGGGGAGAGAGCCAAGTTCCTCGAAAGAGGACCTTGCAAGGAATGTGCAGATGACATGAAAAAGTAATTAAAAGGAAAGCCCTAATGGGATGTTAGGGGAGATGCAGCTGGAACTTGAATAAGCAAATGTAAAGAGGGAATTAAGTTTGTAAGCTTTCCTCTCAGGAAAACACAGCAGCGGCTTCTGTTGATGTAAATCAGCATCGAGTCCGTGGCTGAAGAGCCGGAGCTTGTGAGTCTGGTTCGGTTTTGGTTTTGCTAGTCCTGAACCTTGAAAAGGTCCAGGGAAGGAGGAGGTGCCGCTTTGCAGAGGTGACGTGAAGGACGCTTGGTTCCAAAGCGAAGCGTATTGACTTCAGAAGCCACGTGAAACTGTTGGTGATGTAGTTTGCCTGGGGCAAATTGGTAGTTTGCTATAAGTAATATTAATTTAAGTGTATAATGCCTTAAATTATCTGGATAATTTAATCTGTATGATTTTAAAGAAATAATTTATCAGCTCTGATCTTGAATAAAAATAAAATAAAACAAATGAAACTAAAACCTTCAATTAATATTAGCACTTCTTTTTTACTCTGGAGAGTAATGTGCAGCGGAGACGTTTATTTTTAGCCGTGAAGAATTTGCATGTGTGTTTCCAGATGTATTCTTAGACTTCGTACTGCTTAAAATTCAGCTGCCACAGTGTGTAGATCTGAATTTTCTTTTCCATAGCGTTTTGTCTCTGCCACTGTGGATATTTTTTTTTTTTCTCTTCTCCACCCCTCCCTCCTCCCCCTTTTTTTTCCTCTTTCTTTTCCCAACAGAGTGGTGGAGGGGGGGTGATGATTAAGGCAGTCGGTAAGTCTCTGAGCTTCCTCTGAACTTTGTGCCCTCTGCGAGGAGTGACCTATTTAGATGAGGCTCTTTGATGCAGTTGGGGAGGTCAGGTGAGGTCAGAGCACTGGCTGTGCCAGAAATCCCACAGATGCAGGAAGCGCGGAACTTCTGGAGGATGCGGCTCGAACAGGCAGTTATTTCAGCGTGTTCTTGCTCTCTGTGTGCATTTGTTCTCTTACTAAATTCCTGAAGCAGAGAGGGCCGGATCCTCTGCAGTGCAGAGGCCAGCGGGGCTGCCGCGGCGGGTGGGTGAAGAGCCCCTGGGCAGCGGGGGGGATGCCGGGCAGGGGCTGAGGGCACCAGGGCAGACGGCAGTGCCCGGGCTGGAGTCGCTCTGGCTCCGCTGCCCCGTTCCCTGGATCGCGCAACGCTTACGCAGATGCGCGTGAATTGCGACCCTGCCTCCCCAGCTCCTCCTCCCCAGCCCCGTCGGGTCTGTCTCCTTCCTGACAGCTTCTGATCTGAAGAAGGGGGGCCACACGGATGTGTTAAATCCTCCAGCCTTTTTAATTCCTTTAATTGCCACGTGGAAGAAAGGGAAGGAGGAAGAAATGCTCCTCTCAGCTTGGTTGTCCCAAAGTAAAATCCCAGCTGAGCAGCTTAAAATAGATGGTCAGCTGGTTGGGAGGGCTGGAACTAGCCTGGAGAGCACGGCATCTGTCTCCCAGGAATGCTGCCTGGTCATCAGGCCGGATAAATCGGGACTAGCGCTGCTGGTCTGCGGCTGTGCGAGAGACAGACTGTCGTGAGGAAGGGGAGCTGCCCTGGGTGGCAGCGGGGCTGGTTTGCTTCAGTCCTCCGACATCTGCCTGGGAATCGATAACCCACTGCCGGTGGACGTGGCAGGGCTGAGGTGCCGCTGCCCCAGCAGCATCCCTCCTCTTTGGCCTGCCCCACGAATCTCTGGCGGTGAAGCTACTTTTAATGGTGCATCTAATAACTGATCCAGCTTAAAAAGAGGGAGGGGAAAAAAAAAGAGATTATGCCTATGATAGCAGCACAATGACCAAGTCTGTATTTTACCTTCTGTGCCTTTCCTCTGCATGCCGCTGTCGCCTCCCTCCCTCGGAGCCGGGGGCTGGGTCCAATGACAGTGCTGCTTTTCCTCAGATGCAGCACAAAACAGATTTTTCTAGTGGCTGAATTTAATCACTTAGATGCAGAACACTGATAGACTGAATCAATTTAATTCCTATTGCTCATGACTGGGAGGGGAGAGAGGGGAAGAGGAAGGTCATAACAATTTAGCAGGCAACAACTTGGCTTAAAAATGTAACCAATAGGTCAGTCTTGGGGGTTTTTGTTTCGGTTGTTGGGGGTTCTTTTGTTTGTTTTTTTTTAAACCTGCCCAGGCCATGAAATACAGCAGCCTTAGAAAGTGGGAGAGGTGCTGTGCCCTGCAAGGTGGGGAGAGGTCGTGTATTGGTGTGAGGGTGATGGCTGAAGTGCTGCGGCTGCTGCAGAGCTGTAGAATCACCTCCCGTAGGAAACAAAATTGATGCTACTCCCTCTTTTTTTAAGGGAGCTGCTGGAAAAGTCATCTTATCGTTGGGCTGTAGATGTCTGAAATGGTGTGTGGTGTTGGAGCATCTCTGCCCAGGGAGCAAGTGCTGAGCTGAGGGGTTCTCGGATGGTGACAGATCTCTTTGGGAGACTTCAGCTACCTGCTGCAGCGTGGTCTTGCTCAAAGAATAGAAGGATTTAATTGGAAATGGAGCAGTCTGTGAGGCGTATTTCAAAATAAGGCCCTGCTTTTCCTAGTATCTGTTGCAGCTGTAGTGTAGCCATTCCATAGAAGCCCAGAGCTGCGGGTTCGTTGGTGGTGCCCGTTCCAAGGGTGGTGGCTCTGTGGAGCGTGGGCTGTGCAGGTGTCTGTGCAGGCCTTGTCCACGCCCAGTGCTTTCAGACCCTCCTGCGATTCTGGTGATCTCAAGAGATGAATCTCCTGTGAAGAAGAGGTCCCCAGGATTCACCCAGGTAAGGTGCTGATGTTGGACTCATCTTCTACAAGCATCCAGTCCTCCCAGGAGAAAGGGCAGGTGCATCACCCCGAGTGGCAGCCCCCGGGGTGCTTCAGAAGGATCTGTAACGATTTCTCAGGCAGCTCTTAGCCAGGTGGGTGCTGCGGGGTGCGGGTGAGACCATCCCTTCTTCAGAGGGGTTAGTAACTCGGTGGCGATGCTGTGCCGGCCTTCACGGGGAAACCATCTTCCCTGCCAGGGCCACCTCAGGTGCCATCCAGCCGGGCTGGGCAGAGTAGCACTCCCCTCCATCCAGCTGCTGCGGCTGCCTGGGGCTGGCTTTAGGAGCAGCCGTCATTCTGAAGTGAGACACACAGTGGTAGTGAACTAATAAAAGCAAACTTGGCCAGCCTGATGGCAAACTTGGTAGCCTGCCACAGCCATCGGCCCATATGCACAACAGTAAATAAAAGCTGTAGCTGAATCTCTTTCAAGTTTTATATAATGTTTGCTATAATATAGAATGGAGGGCGGGAAAAGCCTCCTGGGAGTAGTTCTACCAAAAAATAAGTCTGAACCTCCCTTGTTATGTAGGTGCAGAGCAGGGCGGTGACGCTGGTACAGAGAAGGCAGCTCTCCTGCGCGTGTTGCAGCCTCTGCTGCGGTGCCTCCAGAAACAGCCCCAGGCTGCCCAGTGCTGGGGGTTCGCGGGCTGGTGCCGGGCACAAAGCTCGCGGCCGAGGGCAGAGCCGCACAAGGCCGCGGCGTTAGCGGCCGCGGGCACAGCCAGCGCGATAGCCAGATGGCCGACGCGGAGGCCTTCGCCCGCTCTGCGCCGCTCCTGCGGCCTGGTGCTGCCTGCGCAGCTGAGCGAGGACGTAAGCCGGAGCAGTGACGGTGGGAGCAGAAGGGGAGGAAGTTTGACTGCGCTAAGTGATGGTCAACTTAAAAATAGACCCGTCTATTTCTAGCGTTGGCAGCACGCTGCTGCCCTCCAGCCAGGACCGGCCTGGCTGCCACGGCTCCTTACGCACGCAGACGTTTGTGGGCACGGGCTGCCCGGGGAGGTGCTGGGGGTGTTGCTCCATCGCTCTTCTCCCAGCCCCTCGCCTGTTCCTCTCCAGCGAGAGCTCTTTGCGGCGACATCTGCCGCATCCAGGCCCCTTGCCAGCCAGAGTGTCGCGCGTGCGGGTGCCGCCGTGACCCTCCCTCCCGCCTGCCCTGGGCCCGCACGAGGCCACCGCAGTGCCTGCGAGCACGGGGCCTGCTGCTGCTGGGCACTGGCAGCCCCAGGGTGGCACAGAGGTTGGCAGCGCTTGGGCTGGGTTTTTCCTTTCTGCCTGTGTTGAAGTGCCCAGCTCATGTGTGGGTGGCCTCGTCCTCAGCTGCTGCCGGTTGGGAAGGAGGTGTTGTGGAAACACCCGTTCAATTGCCACGCGTCGATCGCAGGCGACTCTTCCAGTTTACAGACAGAGGTGACACCGGAGATGAGCGAGGAGGGTGAGCGGGGCCGGGGTGGTGACGTGCTGCGCAGAGAGGCCGTGCCAGTCACTGCCCGTGGCCTCGGGGCCACGTTTCTTTCTGGTGGGGCAGAGCCACATCTCTCCCTCAACCCGCGCTGTCTCCTCCTGGCCAGGAGATGTTTGGTGAGACCAGGGCTGGGGAAAAGCCGAGGCGGTGGCTGGGTGTGCCAAGGCTGGGCAGGCTGCTGCCCCAGCACGGTGAGCCAAGAGCTGTGTTCCTAACTTGTCCCTCCCTCTCTTCCTTCCTTCTTTCCTTCCTTCCGTTCCTACACAGGTATTTCTGTTGGCACTGGTACCTTCTGAGCTGACTTGGGGTTTTTGAATCTGAGCAGAAAATTGAGGTGTTTTTGTTCTAGCCAGATCACCCCTTTGCTTGCACCAATCCAGACCAGGGCAGCGACATCGAGTCGTTTCACGTGCAGTCTGTTCTTAATGGGGAGGAGGTTTTTTCATCTGACTTATTTTCAACTTTTCACTCCAAATCAGAGTTTCTTAGTTTCTTAGGAGCTTTTCTTAGGGGAGTTTCTTAGGAGCTTTTTCACTCCTAGAAGGAAACCCGTGCCACTGTTTCCGTCAGAAACCTCTGCTTGTAAAATACCTGCTCCTAGTTGAAACTTAATCTAACTGAATCTTAATTATATGGGGCCCAAGGACAAGGTTGTGATTTATCTTTTTTTTAATATACTTTTAGAAGAAAAAAAAAGGGGGAGAAATTGTGTTTAGGGACCATTTCCTTTGAGATCATCTGTCCAGCACTGATGTATATTCTGTTTGTTATCTGAATGTCTTTAATTCCAGCACCTATGAGGCTGGGGGGGGATGATTTTGGGTTTTATTTGTACAGTCACTTGCATATTCAGTTCTGACCTGTAGCTGGTACTTCTGCAATGCAAACAGTCAGCAGAGCAGCGTAAGCTTTTGATGGATGGCACTTCCAGTGATAAAAGCTAGCACCCCGGAGAATAGCTGTGGTTTTTAGCAGGGATTTGAATAGAAAGAAAAAAGAAGGATGATCCGGTACCTGGCTAAGCTGGAGTTTTCCTGTTGCACAGCAGATGGGGTGGGAGGGGTGTGTGGAGAGGGCAGGAGAAGCCAAGTTCCTCCTCACCGGAGGGTGAGCTCCTGTCGCTCTGTGGGTCCGGTGCCGTCGCGGAACGCGGGTTCCCCTGCAGCGCGGCCGCGCTCCGGCCCTGGCGGCCGCTGCTGACTCTCCACCTAAAGATGCTGTTACCTAGAGGACCTTTTGCCTAAATTACACTTGAAGTTTCAGTAATGTTTTGCGAGGGGAGATTTTTGCACTTGAAATGAAACCAACTGGTTTTGTTCCAAAGAGCGTATTGAGGGGAGATTAATGTCTTTCCCATCACAGTTCTTATAAGGGCAGATGTGGGTTTGTTTTTGTTTTAATGGGAGAGTGATTTTATATTAATGCTTCAACTTTGGGCTGCTAGTTTGGGTTTAAAAGTCAGGGCTGCTGTTTCACTCACTAATGTGCACTTAAGGATAGAATTTCTGCTTTAGTTTCCAATCTCTTGAGCTTTTGTCATTTTTTTTCATTATTTTTTTTTAAATCTCAACCTTATGCGTTATTTAAACTCTTTTTTATTTAATCAGTTATTCTTTTAAGTGGGCTTAATTGTATAAAGATTATTATGCATAAGAGATGCCTATAATTAGAAGGGGGGATTGGTGCTATTAGTGTTTTAGTGGGGAAAATTACAGTGTTCATCAACTGTTTGGAGAGTGGAGGCAGCACCTATCAACATTCAACAAGTTCTGTAATTCTAACGGAGGATTGACTCCTGCTCGCTTGGGTGAGTTGGGCTGCTCCAGTATGTCTTCTGCAAGTCCTCTCCTCTCTGCCTTCTCTTCCTCTGCCTTCCCTTCTGGCACAGAATTGGGAACAATCCTGTCTCTGCTTTACTGCAAGGTTCAGTCCGTTACGTGCAGCCTGGGGCACGTGGTGCAATGCCGAGTGCTCCGGGCTCCGCTCCTCGGCAGCGAAGAGCTTCCAGATTTCTCGCTGCGTTTTTGAAACCCACGGAAAGACGTGAGCTCTGCTTTGGAGTTCTCTTCCATGGCAATAGCGAACAAAATCAAAATCGCCTTTCACTTTTCCCTGAGAGCAGGAATTACTTGCACAGCAAACATGAATTGGCAATTTTATGTCTCTTGGGCTTTGAAGAGATTTGAGTTGGGCTGCTCCGCTGCCTTGTGCTCTCCTGCTCCTCTGGCTGGTGGGGACCTGCTGTCACTGAGAGGGACGTGCCCTTACGACAGTCCGGATGATTTCCAGCTCGCAGGATTCAGCAGTGGCATGAACACGAGGTGCTTTAAAGTCTCGTGAGCTCTTTCCAGACTGAGTTCTGAGCCAGCTCTCTTGGGAAGAAAATGTCACCACCAGCCTTCTTTTCACTGCCACCCTCCTGTTAACAGTGTGTGTGTGTGCAAAAGCACAAATAAACATACAGAGCTCTTGTGGTGTCCCGTAAGCAGGTAGGTGATTTATTAGGAGCAATTACTCTGCCCATCCTTGGTGAGCTGAAATGAGCAGGAGAGGAGGGTGTGTGCCACGTCTTGGCAGCCTGCCTGCCCTGCGTGTGTTGTTGGGCTGTCTCCTCCCTCCATCTCCTCCCCTTCCGCACTCAAATAACGTGACACCAGGGGACCATTGATTTCTGCTCTCCGCATTGTTAATGAAAAATTCCTTGTTGGCTCCTAGTTCTCTTTGAGACAGCCACAGCGGTTTAGATACTTCAGGAGCAAACATGCCAGCCTGGGTGATGTATGACCTGGTGAACTTTCAAGGGACAAAAGGGTTGGCTTTTGTTGGCCATAAAACTGAGAGGGGCTCTTACCCATGTGATTAGTACATTTTCTGCAGCCAGTTTGCTGAACATACTTGGGTAACTCAGTGCACAGTTTCCATCTCAGATGGCATGTGAGATTCATCACGCCTCTTAATGCTTAATAATTTTATTTTGAAGTTTAGATGCAGCCAAATAAAGCCTTCTTGTATGGTTCCTGCAACTTCAGAAGCAGTCCTCCTTTTCTTCTCAGCTGTGTATCTCTTTGCCAAGTTACAACCATTCATTTTGAGAGAAGGAAAGTATTATTTGCGATCACCTTGTAATGCTTTGTTGCCACATTTTATCTTCCTGGACAGCGTGGTAGTGGAATGCTCTCCATTTATGAAGTGCAGGGTACAGATGGCAACTCATTAAAACTTTAGCGATAATCACCCTTCCTATGGAATTACCACTTAAATCTGGTTAGCAGAGGAGGAGGAGAAACATGTCACCAAAACATGCTTCTTCTGGGTGATTTAAAAGCATATGGGATTGAGTGTTTTATGTGTGCCCCCTTGTCAGGAGTCCTCAGAGCAGATTGCCAGAATTGTTGAGCAGTTCGAGTTTAATGGAGGTACAGGAGCTTTTGCTCTTGATCCCTTTGACAGTTAAGCTGTCGTCTTTGAGTGCATTTTTTAAAAAAAAGTCTTTTAAATACAGCTTTTTTTTTTCAGATAAATGGAGGCAGGAACAAGTATGTGAGGCAGCTGGTAAGGAGCTTTTTGGTCATTTCAAGGTTGGGAAGCGTTCTGTGGGGAGCAATGCATCATTGTTAGATGGCCTCAAAGCAAAAACCGTACTTGCTGCTTTGTCCTCGCTTGTGCAGATGGTAAGAGGAATGGTCCCAAGGGCTCGCTGAGAGCTTGGAAGTGCCTGGGAGTTAAAGAAAATATTTGGATTCAAGTCTAAGCACTGTTACAGATTTTCTTTGGGACTTGGAGCAAGTCAGTTATTTCTTCTCTGCCTCCGTTTCCCATCTGTAAAATCTGGTTGAAGTGTCACTGCCTTTCTTGTAGCAAAGTGTCGGAGGGATGTGCGTTAAAGGTTATGAAGTATTTAGGCACGAGCAGGATGGAATATTAGTCGTGGCTAGACAGAGTCGTGCAGTACATTTTGAGAGTTGGAGGTAGTGAGTGTGAGTGGTGAAACCCTGATTCCCAGAGGTGGGAAGCGATGTCCCCTGTCCCAGAGACCTGCATTCGGGCCCCATTACAGAGGGTACCGAGGAACAACTGCCAACACATTTCAGCCTAGAGGTGCCTGTGGAGAGCTGCCCAAGTAAACTGCTTTTGTTAAAAATGTCACAGTTTCCTTGTAAGATGTTGTTCTAAAATGGCTCTCGGGGGGTTGGGATTTGCAAGCCTGGAGCAGGCATTCAGGATTCCTGGGCAGTGACATCCTGGGCCTTTTCCTGGATAGCGTTTTTCTTCCTGTCACCTGAGCATCCTTTGTTGCTTGCTGAGGAGAGGGGTTTTTCATCTCTTGCTAAAGTGCTTTGAGTTGACAGAGGCATGAGTGATGCCTTCTGGCTTTCCCTGTTCTTTCCTGTCCTCTCTTTTTTAACAAGCGCAGTATCTTCAGAGGTGACTTGTGCTGAGAAGAGCGTTGGCTGAGGAGGCTGGGCGAGGTCCACACACCCCCCCACCTCTGCCCAGTGCCAGCCCATTACAGCCCAGTTAGCGCTTCCACCCAGCTTGAGGCAAGCCAGCAGATTATCCCTTACAGTAACCTAAATGATCTCCCTTGCTGGGGCAATGCAGGTACCTGAAGGGCGTGGACCTTTTTCCCTCTGTTCCAAGGACTGGTGTGGAAGTGTCCCCTGTCTGTGCCGCTCTGCAAAGCTGTCTCCTCCTGCCTTGCACTGGAGGGCAGCCAGAGGCTGGGCGGCTGCGGTCGCTGCTCCTGCTTGTTGGCTGCAGGTTTGCTGGCATGTGTGGGGCGAGCCACCAGCCAAAATCTGGCTACTGTTTCCTCTGAGTCACATCTGTCTAGTCTTCCTAAAGCAAAGAGAAAAAGCTTTCCTGCTTTTGGTGCTGCGGAGCCAAGAGCTGCTTCCCGGCTGCTCCCTGCTTCGCTCTGGCTGCCGTGCTCAGACCTGTGCCTGGTCACAGCACCAGCCAAGAGCTTCGGTTGGGTGTTGCCAGGTGAGTGGTGGATGCTTGGGAGAGAAAAATTAAATGTTTCAAACAGTATCCTGCCTTCAGTCAGTTTTTATGTGGAAAAAACAGGATGCAGGGTGGGACACAGAGAGATTTCTTAAATATGGACCTTCCTCCTCATTATAGCTGTATTTGAAGTGATAATTGTCTATTTAGTGTGCTTAAATGAATTCCTGATTCCGCATCTAGCCGTCTGATTGTGGTTCCGTCTCTGCCCTGTACTCCACTGTCACTCAGCCCGTTGTTGCAGACTGGATTGAAGTGCCTTTAGGTGCTTTTTGCTTATCTTGTACCTTGATTTTGCCTCATTTGTCAGCAGTCAGAGCTTCGCTCTAACCTGAGCCCTTCTCTGACAGCGCTGACAGGGCTGAGAGACAGCAGAGGTGACCAGGGCCGTACACGCTCCCTCCGGTGTCACTGCTGGGATGTCCCCAGGTTTCGGAGAGGAGCTTTGGCCCTGTCTGGCCTCTCCTCTGGGTGCCGTAGCACGGGGCGAGAGCGGGTCGTGGAGCTCCTGGGTCGGTGCTGCCCTCGCTGCTCTGCCATCAGCCTCATTTGCCTGGAGTTGAAACCTCAGCCCGTCTGCTTTGGGTTTTACAGCTTCATTCTCCGAAGGAGACCGATAACATCTCCTCTGATTCCCCTGTAACAGCCACTCGAGCGGCGGGTGGCACTGAGTACCCGGCCGGTGGGAGCTGCGGAGCCTGCAGCAGGTTCGTGGGCAGTGCCACTGAACTCGCGTCCCTCTGCGGATCACCGAAGAGGTTCGGTCCTGGGGGCAGTGACCCAGCACGGGGTGGGACGTTGCACACGGGTGGTTTGGTCTTTACCCAGGGCTTTTGTCTCTCAAGATTGGAGTTCACAGCTTGACCCACAGCAGGCCCTGGGGTGAGGTTTGCTGGGCTGGGCAGCCTTGTGCCTCAGGGATGTGCGTGTGCTGCCATCTGCTCTCCTGCAACTGCAGCCCATCAGCTCGGCCTGTGCAGAAGGAGCAGTGGTGCTTCACTTGGTTGGTTCCTGGAAAATGGTTAACATTTCCAGCCCAGTGACTGTCCTGTGGTGATGAAGACTGCAAAAGGGGAAGAGTATTCCCAGCAGCTGCTCTGTGGCCAGGTGGTTTCCATGCCCGGGAAGGAGAGGAATCTTCGTAAGAAGTCAGGGGACGGGTCAGTGATCCAGGTGACAGCTTGTGTTTGGTTCTAGGGGAGTGCCAAGGGCTGGAGATTTCTCTCGGTATTCACAGACTTGCACCCAAAGGAGTCGTGGGCTGAGCAGAGGGAGAATAACTGAGGCCCCTTTTCCACACACGGGTAGAAAAGAGGGATTGTAGTGGAGGAGAAAGTGGCCAGGAGTTACCAGAAGGGTGTCTGTGGGACACCTGCAATTCCTCATAACTATGGGACGTAAAAGAAAAGTAGGAAGTATTTTTTTATTTATTTTCTTTTAGAAGTGCTTGAAAATAATCTGACCAGTTCTGTTTCAACAAGGTAATTTTTTCTGACTGTAGGATCTGAATCAGCACCCTGGGAGTTTTGTGGGTGCTTTGAAGACATGTGTGTGCTCCCCGTGTCCTGCAGTGGTTGTGAGAAACCCAGGCAGGGCAGATGAACATGGGGTTTGTCTGCCTTGCCCAGTTGATTGTAGGACAGTGCAGAATAGAAGAATCCACCCTCCTGGGAAGGGTAATATCTTTTAAACAAAGCGCTTTTGAAAAAAAGAAAGCAATAACATTTGTGTACACTTGTTCCAGTGTAAACACACGTGCTTAAGGGGGCTACGAGAAAGCTGGTGAGGGACTCTTTAGGATGTCAGGTAGTGGTAGGACTAGAGGGAATGGATCAAAATCAGAGGTGGGTAGATTCAGGTTAGACATTAGGGATAATTTCTTCCCCGTGAGTGTGGTGAGACACTGGAACAAGTTGCCCAGAGAGGTGGTGGAAGCCTCATCCTTGGAGGTTTTTAAGGCCAAGCTCACTGGGGCTCTGAGCAACCTGCTCTAGTGGGAGGTGTCCCTGCCCATGGCAGGGGGGTTGGAACTGGATGATCTTTAAGGTCCCTTCCAACCCTGACAATCCTATGATTCTATGACCGGTGGCAGATGTGGGGGCTGTGGGTCTGAAGCCGCTCCTGGGCAGCACGAGGAGCTGAGCCGAGCCGCAGGCGCGTGCGTGCGGTGGAAGTCCTTAGTTCTGCTTTATTGCCACCCCCCAAAAAAAAAAGAACATCTGCTAACACATAGCTTAAAACCAGGCTGCAGAGGAGAGCCCAAAGCCCCCTCGCTTCGCTGCAGCTGAACTCGGGGAAGAGCTGAGGGGAGGGCACGCGAGCTGCTGCGCGGTCGGGCTCCGCGGAGCGCTCGTGGTCGCGCCCGGCTGCGCGCTCGTGGCGCGGTTACAAACTGTATGTAATAATAGCAAGTGCATATTAATTTTTAATAGAAATCTGTAATGGCTCATGACGCTGAAATATGGTGTCTCTGTTGACAATTGCTATTTTGGGTGGAAACAAACCCCGGGGCCTCTGCCGCGCTGCTGTGTGTTTATAAACACTGCTGTCTGCAGAAGAGGAGATGTGGTTTTCAGCATCTCGATGCCATAAGTAATTTTTCTCCGATTTAATGGAAAACTTCAAAGTCAATTGTTTGGACTACAGATTGCAGCAGTTGTCTGTGATGTTCTCTTCTCATCTTTTAAATGCATTGAGCTCTTTAGTGGACAGGTACCGGGGAGTGGGAGGCATTTTAGAGAACCCCCTTGCTTTTCATGTGCTGGCTCCAGCAAAAGGTTTGCTGTGAAATAATGATCTCGGAACGTATCCAGAATGCGCTCGGGATTGTAAGTACAAATTCTTGTTGGGGCTTTCAGAAGGAGGACCAATTTCCCTCTAACTGTTTTCTGCCTAGTCCCACCACGTGGGTTCTTTCTGCTGACCTATCCCGTGGCGAGCAGGAGCTGTCTGTCTTCTCCCGACGCTTGCCCACCTGGTTGGTCCCCAGCGCTCGCTTGCTTAGTACTTGGGCTGTTAATTGCTTTAGAAATCATCACTTTCAAGCTCTTGGGGGGGGAGTTTTGGTTTTTATTTGGCTTGTTTGTGGATAGAAAGAAACTTTGATGTAACTGGAGTGCTTTGGTGCCAGGTGCTGGGCATTGCTTAGTGCTTCTCCTCGGTCTCGGGTCCCTATAGCTGCCTGGTTTAATCACCTCCTGTGTTTGTAGCGTCTTTCTCAGTGGTCTTTACAGATTCAAAGGCATTTTTACCTCTCCCAGGAGCATGAAGCATCCTAATGGCTGTTGCTGTGGGCCTGAGGATGTGCATCTCGTTCTTCCGGTCACAGGAGTTTAAACCGGGAGCTGGTGAGGCCCGCTGTGTGCTGGTGGGGATGTTTTGTGGGTGCAGCTGTTGGAGGAGGAAACAGGGGCGATGTGCTCTCAGCCGCTGCAAGAGTACTGACTCAAACCTAATAATGAAATAGATCTTTTTTTAGACCAAATAATTTTTACTCAGCTTGGTACCCAGCAAGCCTTGGTGGGGCTGGGAGCGTTGGACTGGTGGGGTGAGGATGGTAGCACACAGGTGGGGAAGGGAACCTCCTTGTCAGGCTCAGCAGCGAAGTGAACAGTTTAAGGTTGACATCTGAAAACCTAGTGACAGCTGGGTAAGATAGCGAAGCCCTCAGCACGTGCAATAGAAAGGTCTTCTGATGCAAAAGGAAAACCTGTATCAATCCATTATTGAGCGCAGGAGAGCGTTGGTGGTGGCTGGAGTGAGGCTGGCAGGCAGAGGAAGGGCTCCTGACCTGGCTGGCTTGGAGCAGTCTCCATCGAGGCTTCTCACATCGCTCTTTGTCCCGCAGTAAGTAGACACCGAGCACGTTATAGATGTATTTGATATTGACCTGCTCTTCTGCGCCTCCATCCTTGAACTTGGGCTTTGTTTCAGTGGTCTGTTCCCTTTGCCTGGAGAGGAGAATTCCCCTGTGCTGTTTTTCTAGGAATTCTTTTCTCCTCCTTCTGGAAAGTCAGTCCAGAAACTGCTGGATACCGACACCTCTAGAGGACTTGTGACTGTTTACCAGGCGCTTCAACCACTGCAGTAGTTGTGGCAGGAGTTCTTCAGCTTCTGCTGGCTCCTCCGCACAGGCCTGGCTTTTATTTTTCCCCTGACAAAATCCGTGAGACTCTCGCCCGGCACCGGGAGCAGATGCCGAGGGCCGCGATGCCTCTTGGGGAAGGGTTTGGATCTGGGCACCGCGGGCTGCCCGCTCGTGCCCCGGCGTCGCTGGTGCTCCCGCACCGCGCTCCGCACGGTGAAGTTTGCGAGTACCCCACGCGCACGTAGCGGCGGCCGTCGTTGGTTAGGCTATCGAGAGGGTTTGTTTTCCCAAATAACCCCGTGAATTATTCTGTGTAATTAACTCGTGAACTTATTTAAAATGATAACGGGTTAGGGAGGAGGAGAGGAGCTGTGGTGGAGCTCAGTAAACCGATAGCGTTGCATCCCTTTTCCCCACTGATCGCAAGGTCGTCTCCGACAGCTGCTGAGGCGTAATTAGCCAGCCCGGGCGTCGGGGGTTGAACAATTGAAAAATTACAGGGGTCAGTGACTCGGTGTCTTAAATTTTAATAAGTACATAAAAACAAAGTGCTGAGTTATTAAAAATTAATCCCGCTAAGCGGTTGTTTAGGCTTTTTGGATGTGGAAAGCCTGCGCGTGTCCATTTGTCCGCCGGGGCCGGAGAAGCGCGGGCGGTTATCTCTGCCCGCGCCGCTCGCCGGCAACAGTTTAATGGGAGCGTTGAGTTTGATTATTAATTTAATCAAGGTCGTACTATGTTTATGCAGAAGTAGAGTGAACTGTGGCCCTCGGTAATCCTTTCTCTCCTCGCTAGCTCAGCCTTTGTAATTCTTATAAGCTGCTCAAACGAGCAAAGTTGGGATATTCGCAGTCAAGTGGAGATTGTGCAAGTGTTGATTATAGCGTGTGGCTCCGTCCCTTCCCGAGGACGGAGATGTTCTGGTAACAAGGGAGGTAGATCTGTCGGCATTAACGTCAGAAGCCTAATTTTTTTAAATTATTTTTTGTTTTTACCCTCTTTGGGGCTCTAGATCTGGTTATCAAACTTGGTTCAGAGCTTTAAAGCATGGCGAGGGTGCCTGATTCTCGCTGCGCGTTCTTCCCGAAGCACTCAGCCGTGGCGTTTACACAAGAACAGATTTGGGAACTTCTGGCTGCTCTGATTTTACAGCTTTGTGCGTGTGTGGTGTTCTGTGAAGCCCTGAGAACTTGCTGCAGAAGAAGGCGAACCCCTTCTCTGACCCACCTGGCATTGTTTTTGGAGGCAGTTAAACAGAAATGGCATGCAAAGCAGGGAGGGTAGGTTGAGCCGGGGGGTAGGTTTTGGAATGAGACATTTATTTCCTTAAGTCCAGTGCAGGAATTCGTAAAGGAATCCAATAAGAATGCTTGCTTTTATTTAAACATAAAAGTATTGGGAAGATGCATGCTATTGGATTGCCCCGGGCGTAGCTGGAAAAATCTTGAGGTGCATTAGACATATAATCTGACTTTTCAGGCAGCTGAAGATAGGATATTAAGATCTTTCTTCTCCATCCTGAGGCCTTTGAGTTAGCCCAGGTCACCACTCACCAGCTTTCCAGCCTGCATAATGTGACTTTTTTTTTATTTAGCGTCTCTTAAACTTTCCTTTTTTTAAACACCAGCCCCAGTGAAAACCCTGGGGACCTTTTGGCCAAACTCACCCTTGAAGGACGAGAGAACTGGGGAGAGGGATGTCCCACAGCTGGGAGCTGAAGTTCATGGTCCTGGTCTGCTCCCCCCCCAGCGTGACCTTGAGCTGCTGAAGTGGTGAAATCCGCAGCCAGGAATATTAAGATTAAACTGATGCTGATTTTTGTTCTCTGTAATTCACTGGGCTGTAATTTATGGCCGTAACTCACAGCTGAGCAGCGGCCACGTGAGAGAGCTGGGAGCTGGGGGTGAGGAGGCTGCTCCCAGCCAGCCCCGGGGAGCCGCTGTGGTCCCCTGGGCCAGCACCCACAGCTGCCCGGCCTCGCCCTCCATCCCCTGCAAAACACGTCCCGCTGCACAGCGGGGTCATGGCCGGAGGGGTCGCAGGGTCCGCAGCCGCTCTGCGTTCGGGCTGGTTGATAAATAAGGTGTTTAACCCACCAGCGTCGTGATGCCTCCCAGTGCAAGGAGCCTGCTTTTGCTCCCGCTTTTGAGCGATACAGGGTGACGGTGGGGGACAGGAGGTGGGTGCCTTTCCAAACCTCTTTCTCCACGCCACAGAGCTGGAGGCTGCGGGAGGAGGGCTGCAGACCTTCCCCGTGACGCGATGCCGAGGGGTGATGGCATCCCTTCGGAGCTGGCTGGTGTGGACCGTCGCCTCCTCGCCAGCACTGCTGCTCCCCTCAGCCACCCGTGCTGAACTGCCTTGAACCATCTCCCCTTTTTGTGAGCAGCGAGGTGAAAGAATAGCAAGAGCCTTATTAAGATGTTTTTAGATAACGTTTGCTCAGCTGCGAGCTGGCAAAAGATTTTTCAGAGTCTATTAGGCAGCCAGTGCTATTGAATCGTAACGTTGATTTGAAAAATTGGCACCTAATGGTTTACAACTGGAATAAATTTCCGGAAATTGGACCGCGGAGAGAAACTTCTTCCCGTGTGCGCGCAGCGCGCTGCTGAGCTCGCACCCCGGCGAGGGGCCGCTGCTCGCTTCAATCGCCGCCCGGGATTTCTCCCTTCTAATTAGGGAACGCGAGGAGTTCAGATCAGCTTCTATTCATTTCTCTGTTCTGACAAAGCTGTTTGATGGGGAGAGGGTTGCTGGGGGGAGACCCTCCTCCTGGCTGGAGCCTCTTTCTCCCTTTCCCTCCTCCTGCCGCGTTTTGTAAAGGCCAAAGCCTGAGAATTCCTGAAAAATTAATGGGGCCTCAATAGGTGCTTTGCATCCGCAGCTCCAGCCCCTCTCACGCACCCACCATGGGTCACCGCTGAAAAGTTTGCAGCATAATAGCTGCGCAGCAGCTGCTCTTTTGTATGTAAATATGACCTAAAGTGGGATTGGGGACCCCCTCGGCCACCATCACCCCAACGGCTGCCGCGCTTCGGGGCTCTGAGACGTGCCGCCGAGATGCCGCAAATGTCACCGGCAGCTGTATCCCCATCCCGCTCTGGGGGTGCCACCGTCTCCTCCGGCACCAAACGCAATCACCGCGCGGATGAATAATTTAAAGAGTTGCCGCAGAGGAGCTGGGGGGTAGGGGAAAGGTCTCTGCCTTCAGAAAACACAAAGTCCCTCATTTTAGTCTTTGAAATATTCAGAAGCACCTTAGAGGGCTCTGAACTCATAAGTGTTTGCCTTTTTTCCATTACAGAGAAGTCCTGGGTGGTTTTCATTACTGTTACTGTTACGCTGTTTCCAGTTAGCCCGTGCTTGTTTTCCAGCCCGGCTTTAAAATGAACGCTGGTGCTGGGAAGGCCTCATTTCTCAGCTGGACCTGGCTGTGTAAGTCTCTGTCTCCTGAGCTTTCCGACCGAATCTCTTCTAACCAGGGCAGAAACACTTGCTTCCCTGCCCAGGTTTGCTGCTTGGTGGAGTGAGAGCTTAAGTTAAACTTTTCTTTTTACTTTTCCTGCAAAACTTCTGAATTTTCTGGTTTGCTGTAATAATCCCTTGTTTCACCCAAAAATGACCCCAGAAGAACAAAAGCCCGAGCCCGAGTGCCAAGCCGTGTTTATCATCCAGGGCCTCGCACGTCCGGGATGGGACCCGGGGCTGTGGTCCTGCCTCTCCTGGCCTTCCCAATGCTTGACCTTCTGAACGAACGCTGAAGGTCAAAGGCCTTCCCTTTTCCCTAAGTAGGCCAGGGTTGTTCTTATTCCCTTTGTTAATGGAACACCCCTCCCAAAGGAAAAAACCAAAATAAAGTGAGAAGTCTTCTCAATTTGGCAGTGTGTAAAGGCTTTTTAAAGCTAAACAAGAAAACCAATTATTTTTCTAACTGCTTTACTCCTTCAAATCTTTCACTGTAATGGAGATTTAGAATCCATCACTGTTTAGCTATTATTTCTGTGTAAACAGAGTCATGCCCTATTGCACCAAGCAAACAGTCAATTTTTTCCATTATACTTAGCTGCAAATAACAAGGGTACAGAACAGATGACCCATTTTGGAGCATATTTTTCTGTGCGCTGTGCTCCCCGAGCCCACGGCCTCGGAGGAGGGTGAGGAAGGGTTAAGGCATTGCCTGGGCTGTGCCTGCCCGTGCTCCTTCTCGCTCTCCTTGGCTCCTGCCGGGTGCAGGGAGCTTCGGGAGGATCGTGGTGGTCCCCAGGGTGCTGCTGTCCTGGAGCCAGACCCTCCACGGGCTGTTCCTGCCGCCTGTGGTCTGGCAGGAGCAGTTGGCAGGTCCAGAGCCTTTTGAGCCCTTCTGTGCAGGCAGACCTGGGGAGTTGACACCCCCTCGAGTCCAGAGACGGGCTGCAGGGAAGAGCTGGGCGTTCACTGGGAGCTGTCACCATGGCTGGGTGTCTTCTGCCCGCGTCCCCCTTGGCTGGGGGGTGCAGCAGGCACGGGCCACGGCCAGCACCCTCCGCACGGGTCCGTGGCCAGCGGGCACCCAAGGCGGGGGGGTTCCCCCCGGGGCTCGGGAAGGTTGTTTTCCAGTCTCGTGGTAGTTGGCCACGTCTGAGTTGTATTGAAATGCAGCAGCCTCTCGCAGGCGGTGTGTGTGTTGTGTGAAAGCCTCGCACGCAAATATGTAGCCAGCAGCTGTTTTTTAAAATTAAACAGACACTTGAGGTTAAAAATCCACAAGTTCAGCGTTCACTTCCTTCTGTGCTATTAAGTTTGGATTACATCCAAAAACTTGATCATTTTATTTTGTGTCATTGAGTCTGTTTGTTTACATTCTGCGTTTCGTTCACATTTCGCCGTTCGACGTTGCGCGGGCTTCGCTGCTGGGGAGCAGGGTTTGCACTGCAGGCTTTCTGAGGGGGGGCGGCCCGAAGCCAAAACCTTATTCTTACTTGATGAATTCTGTTTGTTTTTTTTTAAATGCATTTCAATGAAAAGCAGTATTTTTGGTGGCTCTGTGGGGCTGGGTGGCACCCATCAGTGTCTGTGGCACTTGCTGGGCCACAGGCAGGGTACCGACGGGAAGCTGCAGAGCATCCTTGTTGCAGAGGAGGCTGTGACTGTCTCGCAGGACCAGCTGGAACTGACAGTGAAGACTGAAAAAGTAAAGTGTGATAAATTAGTGGAATAAAACACTGGGAAGGAATCTTTAAAAAATAACAAACCAAAACACCTTAAGAGAAGCACGTGAGGAGGATTTGAAGGGCCCAGGTATTGCTGGTAAAGACAGGGAAGTGCTGATGCCTTTACAGGAGACCTCAACTTGATCACCCATCATTAAGAGAGATGAATCCTAATTGGGGAGTTACAGCAGCTGGCTATTAAGATGATTGAGGAAAAAGGGAGGAAGCTGGCAGAGTTGTTTTGTCTGGAGTGGGGTGATGCCTCTCCCGAGGCGTAGCAGGGGTTAATACCCTGCCGAGGATGGTTTGACCCAGGAGCAGAGTCAACAAGAGAACCCAAGGAAGTAAGATTAATAGATTTAGCCTGGAGGTTGAAATTCAGTTTCAAACTATCAGCAAGTGAAAGGAATAACACAGGCTGTTGCTTAAGACAGTGAAGGACTGTAAGATACAGGATGTCCCTTCCAGTGCTGAGTTCCTGTGACTTTCACATTTAGATTTAATTTCTCTTTTACAGTGTTTGACTTGCATGACTAAGACAAGACTCTTTTTCCCCCTTCTCCTTTAAAAATATTTTCTATATAGCCTGTTCCCAATTGAGGCTTTTATTTGAGAAACAAATGCTTCTGGTTAGCTTCTGTATGGAATATGTCCAGCTTTAAACCATTGCCATGAGCAAAATTCATTGTCAGAAAAAAACCACAATAAAAACATTCCCTGAGATGGGGCACTTTTGTCTGGGGGCCAGTGGGAACGACTTTCTTTAAAGAAAGATAATATTTCTGTATGTCTGTATATATACAGTAGATGTGTGTATACGTGCACAGCTGGACATCCAGAGCCAGGCTCTCCCTGGCTGTGCAGCCGGCATGGGGAGGATGTGCACAGCCCAGCCGGGAGCTGGGGAGGTACCTGTGTTTGGAACTGGGACAGTGTGGCTCTGGTAAGCCCGGGGAGCAGTTCTGGGAGGGAGGAAGGGAACACCTCTCTGCTCTGGCAGCTGGCTGTGAGCTGCTGGGACAGCAGGGAAGGCCCTGCTGGTCTCGTTTCTGCAGAGCCAGCCGAGCTGCCAGGGACTGAGCGCTTTGGGGGTGCTGGTTTTGTTGGGTTTCTGGCAATGTGGGCAGGTGGGTGGTTGGGTTGGTTGGTAGGTTTGTTTCTTCAGCTGAACACTGGAGAAGGCTGCCCAGAGAGGCTGTGGGGTCACCTTCTCTAGAGACTGTCAAAACCCATCTGGATGCATTCCTGAGTGACATGCCTTGGGTGACCCTGCTGTGGCAGGGGGGTCGGACTCGATGATCTCCAGAGGTCCCTTCCAACCCCTACCATTCTATGATTCTGTGAACTGTCTTAGCTCAAAGGAGCACTGATCAAACTGGAATCTCATGGGTTGTTGTGTCCTCCTCACACAAACCTGTTTTCCTCTTTTTTTTTTTCTCCTTCCCTTTGGGTATGGGAAGATCTGGCTCCAGTTTCCCTTCCACGCTCCTCCCTCGGCATAGCCAGGCAGTGCCGGCAACCACCGCTTCTGCTGACGGCACCTTGTGCCAGAGGAGAGGCAAGATCTGAAGAAGTCCTTTTTTAATCTACCAGATGGTTTTTTTTTTTCTGCTCTCACTGATCCCTAAGAAAGCAGGTGCTCCAGGGGGAGAGGCCAGCACAGATCTGTCCCTTTGCAGCACCGCGGGCTCTGCTCCACGACAGCCCCGCAGAGATGATGCTGCCCCGGCCACAGCTGGGTGAGGGGCAGTGGGTCCTCCCTTGGTGGTGAGGAGGTGCTCGGGTGGGCAGGACAGGGGTATCTGAGGGGGGCAAGAAGTGAGGGAAGGCTGAGGAGAATCTCCTCTGGGTTGTGAATTGCAGGTCTGCCAAAAGCTCAGCACTGGGCACCTTGTTTCTGTTGCTTTTCTCCTCTCTCCCCTCTTTCTTTTTTATTTTTAATTTTTTTTTTAATTTTTGAATTCCAGAACAACATATTGAGGGCTTTGATTTGCTTTTGTTCTTGCTTTTGTTTTTCCAAAGCCGTGAACATGTGCTAGACAAACATAATGAAACAATATAAAAAAAAAAATAAAAGGAAGGGAAATATCCTCCTATAAAGTGGCAGAAAGGCACCGGTATCAGCTGTGCTTGTGACAAGCACACGCTATTGCCGGGCCTGAAAGACACTGAAATTTGCTTCATGTGAGAAGCCCTGCGTGGAGGCAACGCTGCGACACATCCGCTTCGGGCGTGGTACGAAGAGGCTGCCGTCATCTGGGGCTTGGGTTGTGCTTTTGTTTCGGTTCATTTTCTTCCAGGGTTCTTCTGGTTCTGATTTGACGATTTGTTTCGCATCTGCCGCGCTTTTGATAGGGCATCTCAAGCAGGGCTGTGTGAAAGGAGCAATGACAAAAAACCCAAACCCCAGACAGACCTCCCGCCCCACTTTCAGATCCTTTCCTTCACTAACTGGTGGAAAGAACCGGGCTGTGTAGGTTGCTTTGCCTTGCTTTGGTTCCCGGTGTGTTAACACCTCACCTGGTAGCGATGCTGGCTTTGGGAAACCTTGTTTAGTAGGAGATGTTTACAGAGTGGATTTGGAGCTCTTGAAAGGAGCATCATTTTCTGAACTGCCTGGAGAAGCAAGTGTCTTTTATCATGGTGGTTGTTTGAGAGTATTAATGAACTAAAAAACACCCTGTCAGAAGAGTCCTCAGCAAGATGTTTATTTTTTTCTTTTAAAGGGGAGCAAAATGGTTTCTTCTCCTTTTTTTTATTAAACAATAGTCTAGGTGCAGACTGTTCTGGTGAGTCTTTAATTGGCACAAAAGGGCAGTTTAGCTTTATCTTAAGGAAGAGTTGTCAAACAAGCTGGAATTGTTGCCACTCAGAAGCACACAGAGCTATATAGGGTGATTTGCATCTTCTCTTTGTCCATTAGATAGCACAGCAAGTTACTTCATTGGCATGAAAAGAGCGTCTAATGAGGACACTTCTCCATCTCTGGTGCTATCCCTGCAAGAAATGGAGTTCTTAATAGAAGTCTGATTTCTGGGCTGGAGATGGCAGATTTAATAGCCGAGTGCTGTGTCCGTGCTCGGGGTGAAGTGGCAGTGCCGCCTGCTCTGTGTTCAGCCCAGGCCTGTGCCATTCCCTCTCCCCGTCCCCTGCATCTCTGGAGATTATAAACCCCCAGACCTTGTTTTGATCAGTACGTGGATGTTCCGGAGCATCTTGAATTGAATGAAAGCAGCAAGAAATTGATTTTTGCAAAGGAGCTTCTTAAATGAAAACATTCCATTATGTAATTTATTTTTTTTCTAAATCCGTGTGGTAATTCACAGTAATTCCTTTAAATTCTGCTGGGTATCTCTTGTATAACATCGTGGTTCTGACTGTTGCTGTAGTATACTCCATTAAAATTGTTTTCTACTTCCTGAGTGTTTTCTGGCGTTCCTTCTCCGGGCTGGAGAGCCGATGCCATCCCACGCTGCGGACGCTGCTGCGGGTCGGTGGCTGCTCAGGCAGGGTAAGTGTGGGGTTTGCGAGGCCTGGGCGGCCCTCGATTTGCCGGTGCTGTGTAATTCAGCTGGGTGCTGCTGGCTGCGCCCGGCAGGTCCCTGGGTGCTCTGTGCAGGCCTTGGGTGCTGCTGGTCAGAAACGAGTCCTCTTTTAGTGTGTGGTTTGCACTGTGCCTCTGCTTTGAAAATAGGTGGTGACCAAATACCCAAGTCATGAAACTGGAAACTGTTTTAAAAATCCTATGTGTTTGATAAAAGAGCACTAGTAAGAAGCCTTGAGCTGCAGCAGTAGGTGGTTTCTCCTCCAGGAACAGACTAAGCTCCCGGAGGCACAGGAAGAAGCAGTGGAACAGGCCCCCCTGCCCTCCCCTCCCCGAGGAGAAGCGCACGTTCTGGGGACGCTCCGTGGGCTGAGCAGCAGTGCGGTGGGTGATGGGGGTAGTGCCGGCCGAGGCCTGGGGGTGATGGCACAAGTCTAGCTCAGCCTGAAGTGTTCAGTGTAAATTGTGGCTGAAACCCCTCGGAAACCGAGGCAGTCTTCTCCGGCAGGTTGTTAATTTAACCTTTTGTTCTAATCCCTTTTGTTCCACTGGTGATTCAGTAGAAGCCCAAGAAGAGAGGGAAGCGCCGTTACTCTTCACAGGTCAGGGCCAGCGTTGCCACCGTTGCGTAGGAGGGAAAAGCCAAGGATGCTGGCGAGGAAAGGCAGAGCGTGCTGGTGGCAGAGTCGAGCAGGGACGCGGCACGTCTGCGGAGGAGAGCAGCGGGGAGGTGAAGAGGGGCCGTGGTGAAGTGGCAGCTCCATGGCAGTCTGCTTTCCTCCGCGCCGAACGCGCGTGCTCCTACTTTGCAGAATAATCGCCGAGACTCCTCCGTTTTCCTGGGGCTTTCTTCTCCGGTTGGGTCGGTGGGACGCGGGGCGTGCCGCCGGCCAGGCTACGGGAGCCTAATTAGAGCCGCGGGGCCGTGCCCGGTCATCGGCAGCGTGTGGATCCCGCGGGCAGCCCCTTCTGCGGCCCGCCCGGCCCTTCACCCGCAGCGCGTCCGTCCTTTGCGGTGCGGCACGAGCCGCCCCGCGTCCCGCCGCCTGGCCCCCGGCGCGGAGGAAGCCTGGCGGTTAGCGGCCCCGGGAGAAGCCGCGCAACCCGAGCGGTCGGCCGTTCGCTGCGAACGCTGCGGCAGCGTGCCTTAACCTTTAGGTTAGCGGGTGCCGGCGGAGATCTGTCCTTTCGGGCCCATTGAAGTGCACAGCAGCCTCTTAACGACAGAGCAGCGGCAGCGACGCTTCCAGAGCCGGTGTCTGACGCCGCTTATTGATTCGGGGGAAAGGGGCACCCACTGTGAGTTCAGCTTCCGCTGCTTTATAGCACAGAATTAAAACTTCCTGGCAGAATAGCGAAGGGTTTGACCCAAGCCCTTTCCACCGCCACGCTCACGGCTTCGGTGTGCGTCCCCAGGCATTACTGGCCCCTGGGGACGTCCCCGTGCTGGGTGGGTGCTCCGTGGGCTCGGGACAGGGTCCTGGGAAAGGTTCAGCTTGGGAGCAGCACCTTAGCCCTGGCCACTGAGCCCCGTGCTTTCTGCTCCTGCTGTCTCCTGGTGCAAGCTGCATTAAACGCCCACTGAAATCAGCAGCAAAAATGCCCCTCTGTAAAGGAGGCAGGTGTTCTAATTCCAGTGGTGGAGAGTTTTGCTTTAAGAACCTGAAGGGAAGTGATTTTGTGAAAGCTCTTGATGGCCGTGTTATGATGGCAGGGCTCGGTGGGCTCCAGGTTCCTCAGGACGATCGACCATCAGCGTGTCCCGTGCTGCGAGCAAACCTTTCATTCAGATTTAAGCTAAAACGGGGGGCATGGGCAGCATTTGTTTTTCCTATGTTATTTTCACAGAAAAATAATTAAGCTAAGATCCGCTTTTTTTTTATGGTCTTGGGAAGATGTGAGACCTTTCCCAAAGGAACTGCTTCTGTCCTGAGTAACTGTGGACCTTTCTGGGCGGTGGTTGGTGCCGGGGGCTGGGCTGGGGGGAGCACTGGGTGTTTCAGGGCTGGTCTCCCAGCTGTAAAACGCCGGGGCGAGCTGCCAGCAGCGCGGGACCGTGGGGTAATGTGATTAATGTTGGTGAAGTGCTCAGAAGTGTCTGTGGCGAATGCTCTGGTCCCATTGCACCTCTGAATTCCTTCCATTTCTTTCTTTTTTGCCATCCAGCGGGGTGTTTGTGACAGCCCGAGCCCTGGGGCCGGTGCCAGCGAGAGCTCTGTGGTGCCTGCCCTGCCATCCGGGGGGGATCAGAGCGGAGCGAGGAGCTTTATTTGGACAGAGACAGCTCTTAGGTCTTGGGTTTCATTCTGTTGTTGTTATTGTTGTTTTCCAAATTCCCTTCCAATCCATCTGCTCTCCTGACATCCTTTTTATGTTGTTCGGAAGACGGGGAAGCAGTTGCATTGTGAGCGTGGTCAGGTCAAACTCCTTGCTTTTATCTTTGCTCTCTTGTAGGTGATGGGTATTTGGGGAATAAAATGCTAAGAGCGGGGTTTAACAGGCTTTTGTTTGCCATTGTCCAGCTGCGCTTGAGACAGCAGCAGAGATGGGGAACAATAAACAGTGAAAGGAAGGAGAGATTTTAAACAGAACTGTTTCTTATCTTCCTATTCCGGTGTTCCTGGAATCTGACACGTTCTGCTTTTTGGTCTCCGTTAGATTAGTAAAAATACCAAGGCAAGGTGCCTTCAGGACAGCTTGGGGCGGTTGTGATTTTGGCTGTTGCTTCATTTTTTTTAATGTGTATATCTCTATCTATGTGTATATGTGTTCACGGGGGGTGTCTGTGTGTTCTGAAGGAGCTGGAAAAGAAGTAATTAGATTTAATGACTAACCCTCCTCATGTCAATGTATTTACCACATAATCCCCCATGGTCCCTTGGGCCACAGTGGTTTATCCTGGGCTTTTGGGAGCACCATGCTGGAAAGGGCTTGGGAGGAAAGGGGTTTTTTTGGTCTTTCTTCAAGGTGTTGGCTTTTTTAAACCCTCTCTAGTATTGTTGAGAGCTTGTTTGGCACCTCGCTGCTATGATGGCTAGGAGCTCACCAAATTTATCACCTCAATTTATCCGTGGCTGTTTTATACCCACTTTGTTCACTTGCAGCTCTGTGGGAAGCTGAACACCTTCCTGTTGGAGGCTTCTTTGACAATCCTATCTCCAAGTCATGCAGCAGATGTCAAAGTCTTCGCTTTTTTTCCCTGCTTGCCGCTAGTTAAGCTTGCGTTCAGGCCCTGAAGTGAAAGGTTTGCACATTGGTTTAATCTCTGCAAGAACTTCGCTGTCTCAGGTCACCATTTTGAATTTTTCCCCCCTGGTTTTTGACATTTGATGTCTTCTGGTTTTGTGGGCTGTTCTCTCAGCCCCCACTCCCCGTGGCAGGGTGGCCAATGTGTGCTGTTGATTAGGAAGCGAAGGAACCTGGCAGAGAGCAGCGGTGTCGGGCCAGTTTTGTTCTACCAGCCAGCTCCTAGCCTTTTACATACTGCACACTTGAAGGAAATCTTTCCCACTTAAACCCATCTCCCCGTCAGCTTTAGTCTCTCGTTTTGCTCTGCCGAGCGGCTGTGGGCATCCCCGGGAGCGAGGCGGCCAAGGGATGCCGGGGATTGCAGCCGCGGGGGTTTACCCTGTCTGCTCCATCTCCCCTCCAAAAGCCCAGGGCTGCTCCAGTGGAATAACATTTCCTCCCTGTTTTTGTTTCAGATCCTGAACACCGAGTAAGCGATGTTGCGTTAGCCCTTTCTTTCATCTTCTTTTAACATTTAATCTCCACGTGGTTTGCCTGTTGGGTGCCGTGACTCGTGGGGGGTGTTGGTGGCCGGGTTCGCCGCGGGCAGTGCCGGCACCGTGCCGGCCGGGAGGGCTGCGCTTTGGCCACGTCACGCTGCTGGGCACTGGGTGCTGGAGGTGAGTTTGGAGGAGGAGCAGGCGAGGCCGGGCTCTGAGACGGGTGTGCTTGCCTGCCCTGGTCCTCTCTGGGCTTCATCCTCACCCCTCCTGCTGGGAAGTTACCCGAATCTCCCATGGAAAAGCTCCACCTACTTCAGAAACTCTCTTTTTAATCGCTGCGCTGTTCTTAATTTTTAAGCCCCGAGAGTAGCTCTCCGGTAGGAATAGAAACCGCAAAACAAAGCAATCAAAGGAAAGCTGTCCTGCTCCCTGGGCACGTTTCGTTAGTGGTATCTCGGGGGGGGATGCTGAATCTAGTTCTTGAAACCGATGCCTCTCTGGTGTGAAAGGCTGGAAAGGTGCAGCCCCACAGCATCTCTCCAGCTCATCCGTGGCTTGTACATCGAATGGAGATATCCGCTCTGCCGAAGAGCGTGTGAGAGATAACCTAACCTATGCCACCCAAATAAATAAGTCTGAAAATAAATCTCTCATGGTACCGTCTTTATAAATATCTTTTAAATTGAGTATGAGCGACAAGATGTGGTGGAGTCACTAGAAGAGCATCTCTGATAGTGCTGGAGAAGCCTTTCCAGCTGTATTTTATACCCCAGTTGTCATTGCAGCCGTACGTGCCCTGGCCACCTCCGGGCTTTAAAATGACAATCGGGAGATAGAAGGCGACGATACTTCTGGATGGGGCTTGGTGCTTCCTCCGAGGGGCCGGAATAGCCGGGAAGGGAAAAACATCTCCCTGTGAGAGAAGGGGAAGGGGGGTAGGCCCCGCTCCTTGGAGGCCACCTCCTCATGCCCCTGTTCCGGGGGACGTGGGGGCACCGAGCCGTGGTGAACGCGGAACGGGCAGATCCGTCCCGGCGCGGGGACTCTGCCCCTGCCTGTCAGGTTTTCAAACGTTATTTAGCTTGATTGCAGCCTTTTTACAAAAGGAGTTAAGACACGGATATAGAAGATAATAGAACTATAAATTGCAAGGCAGGTTCTTATGAAATCAGTAAATTATTCATTTAACAGTTCCGTGCGTGCTAATTTCACGTTGCTATGGTATCTCAAAATGGAGGAGGGAGGTCAGTCTGCAAAACACGGGGCTCGCACCGAGCGCGCGGATCTTTGTGGAAGACAGATAACGCCTTGCGCACAACCTTCAGCTGAATGATAAATTGCCTCTTTATCTGGTGTTGTCCAGGGAGATCCACGGCAGCCGACTGAAAGAGATGTTTCACGCTAGCTAACGCCTTTTGGAATTAGACCAAAAATCACACATTTGGGTCTCGAAATCTGTTTAAGTATGCATTGTCTTAGTGGCATCTCTTCTTGATCTGTCTCTGGAGATAGACAAATCACAGCGCTCTGAAAGAGCAACTTTCGGGGCTGCGCTCACGCTCCCGCCTTGCTGCTCTCTGCTCTTGCTGGTGGCCGGCGAAAGCTGCCGGTGGAAGATGGGTTTTCCTTTAGCTACTGTTTCCGAGGAGGGAGCGTCGTTTTCTCTTGGGTTTGGGGATGTTTTGGACTAATTTATTAATGGACAGAACGGTGCCGTGTTCCATCTGATCCTTAGATGTTTACCTGTCCTGCTTTATCCCCCCCGTGGGTAGGTAAGGGCAGCGCTGGTGGCAGGAGCTCGCTCCTTCCCAGGCAGGATGGATGCGCGAGTGTTGTACGCGTTTTAGCCTTTTGAGCCTGTGAAGCTGGTGGGCAAACCAGCTGGACTGGTGAGGTTTGTAGGGTGGTGACAGGACTGTAGCTTTTGTTTTGTGTTCGAGGGCTGCGACTGGAGGCATTTGCCACAGGGAGATGCTCCTGTGTCAGGGGGTGGCTCTTCTGTCTGTCTGCAGAGCCACGAGGGTCCGTTGCAGGATTCTCTGTTTAATTCTTGCAGGTTTAATTCAGGCAGACACAAAACTGGTCTGTAATGTGTGTGAGGGCAGAGTCAAAACTCTCAAATGTGACTGAGGCTCCGTGTCATCGAGTCTTCCCAGCCACCTTGGGTACAGCAGCTGGGCAAGAAGAATTTTATAGCGCGATCGTGTCCTAACAAAAATACTGAGTGTTTCCTAGAGAAATGGGATGTAGGGTGGAGTAAATCCCCCCAGCTCATAGAATCCAGGTGTATTCAGTCAGAGAGAGGACTCCTGACTGGCACCTTCCCTTTCCCTGCCACCTCCGCACCCCGTACACGTTCCCAGGCATCTTGAATCGTGCTGGAGCAAATCTGGGAGACTCTGGTACAAATGACCAGAAGGCCGTGTTACCCGGAGGGAAACAACAACTGCTCACCACTGTGGGATCTTGTCTGCTCTGCTCGGTTAATTGAGCCCTCTGTGAATGTTTGGGAGCACGGGTAGCTAAATTTTTTTCACCCTGAGATACTAAATGCAGAGAAAGTGTGTGCGCGTAGGGGGAGGTATTTGTGCTCTTCTGCACCGAACAGTCTGAAGTCTTCCTGCTGGCACACGTGCTAACTGCTGCTGCACTTCAGGTAAGAAGATAATGATCACATCATTAAGACACTACTAAAGCTGGCATTACTTGTTAGGTCAACATATCGATCTTGACATTATGCTGCAAGATTTTTTTTAGATAATGCCTGTCCATCCTGCCTCTTGCTCCAGGAGGAGGAAAGAAGATGGGGAGAGGAAATGCAAAACTAAAAGCAACTCGACACAGGTCTTTTCCCCAAAATAAAAGCACTTTGCTCCTTAAAAGATTTGTTCTGCTGCAGAGGATCCTGCCTTGTTGCTGCTGATTGGATTACTGGCAGATTTCCTTCAAGTCGATAGAAATCCCAAGGGAGTTGCCAGCCTCTGGGTGGAGAATTTGGTCATTCTAAAAAAAGACTCTGCTTTAGCCCCTTGTGTTGGGTGGCAGAGCCCCTGCCTGCAGCCCACCGGCTGGAAGGAGGCTGTGCTGAGCTGCCTTGGGGTTGGGCCCCTCTTCCCACCCTGCTGCTCTGCTGGTGGCAGTGAGGGCTCAGAGCTCCAAGGGCTTTGGAGGGTCAGGTCAGTCAGTTGGTGTCTGTAGAGCAGTGCTGGTTTCCACCCAACACCTGGAGAGCAGGGGAGAAGTGCAGCATCTGGGCCAGTATGCTCTGATCTGAAGCTCTGTGAGCCCTGGTCCTGCTGCATTTGGGGCATCCCGTGTGGAGGTTGTATCTGCCATCACAGCAGGCTCAGCAGGGAGTGCTGCCGGGGCTCTGAGAGTGCCGGGTGCCGCAGCTGGGCACCCAGAGCACCTACAGCTTCGTGCCCACCCGCAAGTGAAGCATCCGTCAGCTCCCCGAACGACCTGTCTGCAGCTGAGCAGCTCTTCTGAAGCTGGATATACGTTTGCTTTGTACCTGTGTTCTGAGCATATTAGAAATCTCGGAAATACTCTTTCTGTCGTGCTGCAGAAGAAAACACCTCGCACTTTTTAATAAATTTCTGCTTGTCTTGTTATCTTGCCTGTATTGAAGCTGTCCAAGCCAATTTTTCTCATTGCACTGGGCTCTTTTTATAGCGTGCTACTTAAAGGCATTTTGTAAAAGTAGCAGTAATTTCGGTTTATAAATATGTGTGTCTGTGTGTGTTTTATATCACAGAAGCTTTATTTGATATTTTAATCTGGGCTCGCTGACTGCACTTTTAAGGTATTCTAAATCAAAAGTGATAGCTCAGAAAAAAACCCATGCAGACTGTTCTTCAGGCTCTGTCTTCCAGCGAAGCTGTGTGAGCACCAGTGCTGAGCTACTTTAAGTATCCCTCTCTAAATATATTTCATTAAGAATGGTCCATATGGTGTGTCAGGGAGAAGGGGAATGCAGAGCAGAACCTGTGTCTGCCAAAGAAAACTGTTTTGATCTAGTGTTCAGCATAGTAAAACTTTGGGGGGAAAAAAAATAAACATTGTCAGATGGGTGCTGCCAAATTTCACAATTTATCAAGAATTTCAGGCTGTTCAGTGATTTTTTTTTTGATTTTTTTTTTTTGATTTTTTTTTTTTTTTTCTTCAGAGTACTCCAGTTTCTGGAGTCTTGTGATTTACACAAGACTGTTCATTTTCATTTTTAAAATGTGTTGTAGAAAACAGCCTCAAAATATGGAACTGGGAAGCTCCGGTGTCAGCAGGTTAATAAAATCCTCAACTGTATCATATTTAAAATCTGGTGGCTTTTTCAGTGCATCTCCTGCTTTGGAGATGGTGGATTGTGGGATGTCAGAGTCGGTGCGGAACAGCAACTGGGAGAAAGGTAACTTCTCAGGGGTGTTAGGTATATTTGTTTAATTTTGATCATTTCCGAGGTAAATCCTTCTGACTTGTTCTCTCATTCTCTCTGAGCTTCGCTGCTTCGTGTGCTGCTGCTGATTTCCCAGTCAGAGCAGTTAATGAGCTGTGCGGTGCTGGTGGCAGGGACACTCGGGGACGTCTGTGCCTGGAGGTGTGTGCTGGTGTCCCCGAGGGTCCCGTGGAAGCACAGGAGGAGAGCTGGTGTTTTTCCTCTGTTCCTTTCGTCCAAACAAAACAGAGTCACTGCAGCTCTGCAGGCCTTTGCCTCTGCATTGGTGCTCCGGGCAGAGGAAGGTTCACTGTTGTCCTCACCAGAGCTTTAGTCCCATCTCTGGACTTGCCATTGGTCTTCGATGCTCATTTCTTTTAAGGTGAGACAAATGCAAGTGCCAGAGTTTGAGAAATGAGCCGCTTTCCCTTCCTCACCCAGCCCTGCCTGAGCCTGCCCTGCTCGGTGGTGGTGGACGCTGCGTCTTCAGGAGTCAACCCAAAATGTTCTCTTGGTTTCCTTTAGTCTCATTTGAACTCCTCTTTATATTTTTAACATATCCAGTGAAGTTTTCCAAGTTTGTCTGAGGTTAACTCGCACCGCTAAACAGAACCTCCTGTCACTAAAATGTTGTATCCCTTTCGGGCTTACTCCAGGAAATGTTTGGAAGATGCCACCTAATTAGAGTCTGGGGAGCTGATGGAGCTGTTTTTGAGTTTCTGACGCTCGAGACAGATTTGGTTTTGATCCTTATGATCTCCCTGGGGGCCCAATGTGTAGATCCAGAAAGTCTGCAAATCCCGTATCAAGCAAGAGGGGGTTGGGGGGGGGTGGCTGCAGCGAGGGCTGCGGGCGAGAAACCTTCCCCTCTGCTTTTCTGAGGAGAGGTCTTGGCCAGCTGCTGCTGAAAGAGATGACCAGAGTCGTTCAGTAGTTTTAAACTCTGACTCTCCTGGTTTAATGTCACCTTCAGAGCGATGAAACGGGCCCGACTCTGCTGTCTAGGACCGGGGAGCATCGGCACCAAACCTGAGAGGATGGAGCTGTTCAAAACAACTCCCTGCATCGGCCCCTGAAATCAGCTTTTTTCCCCCCCACAACTTGCTGGAGAAGAGAGATAATCCAAAATAATTTAAAAATAACAGGAAATAACATTTCGTACGTTTCAGCGATGCGAAGCAGGGAGGAGCTGGAAGGGCTGTATCCTGAACGGACAGCAGCTCTGGCTGCTTCAGCGGGGTGTTCTGCAGAGCCCCGCGGCCGGAGGAATGTCAGATCTCTCAGGTGCTTAATGTAAAATACGGGCTCTTTTTTTATGGTGTTACAAAATGGCCCTTTGTGGTGGTGAAGTGTTTGTAAGTCAGTAACAAGTAAAGAGCGTAAAATAGTTAATTCTATTTCCTGTATTCTCCTGGCATCAAAGTGCTGGGAAAGCCTTTGGGGGGTGGTGGCGAGTGCCCGGGAAGGAAAACCATCGTGTTTCCCGGAGTTGTGGGGGTGTGTTGGCTGATCATGGTAGCTGTGCCTCTGAAGGGGCTCCCGAGCTCTCACCCAAGGGGCTGGCGGGAGGGAGGGAGCGACAAGGGCAGTTGTCACCCGGTGTTAAAGAAACGGGCACCTCTGAGAGGAGGAGGAGGAGGAAATGCAGAGTCCTGCACGAGGTCTCTTGTGTTGGGGCAGTTTTACTGCTGGCCCTGCTTTCTCTTCTGACCCGGAACGACACACTGCTCACGCTTTCATTCTCCCTCCTGTTTTTTTGGTCCTATCAGGTTTTTTTTCTTGTTGGGTTTGCTTTGGATTTTTTTTGGGTTACAGCGGGAGCAGCGAGGTTGCAGTCCGGCCGCTTCCAGCCCGCCCTGGATTTAGCTGCGAGATCAGCGCCGTAACCTCCCGGAAGGGGCATAAATCTCAGTTCTTGAGGCACTTAAAACTGGGTTAGCAAAAGCAGGAGCAAAACACCGTAGAGAACGTTTTTGCCTCGGCCTCATGGGGGTGGGACAGATCCTTCTACTTTTCCTTAAAACCATTTCCCAGTTCGCAGCCAGCACTTGAAAATGCACTATTATAAACTCGTGAATATTCTTATTGCTCATTTCCAGGTTCTTTTTTTTTTTCTTTTCCCCACCCCCTCCTTAGCCTATCTTAAGCGTTGGCTACAAAATGAATGCTCCGCTTACCACAGTCCTTCATCATGTCATGTTTTCAGCAGACACTCAGGAATTAAATATGTACGATTTCCATAATACTGATTATCCGTGTTTTAAGTGCTGTTTTAGAGGGTATTAATTTCTGTTGCAGTAACAGCCCGTGGCACTTAGCCCCACCAGCCCGGTTTTCCCTCTGGGACCGGGGTTCAGTGTGAGCCGGGGCTTGGCCCTGACTCGCCCATCACCGTCTTTAGCCGTGCCCGGCACCGCGTTCCCACGCTGCAGCCCCGCAGGGCGAGGAGCTGCTGCCTGGTTTGAAGGCGGCTGCCTCTGTCACTTCTGATATCTTCTGGTTTTTGTATGCAGAAACACAAAGCACAATTAGAATACAGTTATAGATCCTCATAGTTATTAAAGCTTGGATTAACATGACATAAAGTTTTGTCTGGGGAGCCTTTTGCTATGGCTCAGGGAGCATTTTTGTGTGACAGTAATAGGCTACAGTTAATATACTTGAATGATACCAGAATCTGTGTAATAAGACAGAACAAAGGGAGTTTATTTGAAGCTGAATTACAAAGGTGGAATTATCATTGTGAACAATCCACTGAGATCGCAGCTTAATTATTGTGTTGTGCGTTATTTCGGCATAATAAAGTGTAGTCAGTGAAGCAAAGTTAAAAGAAAAAATATATATGCACGTCTCAGAAGGACGTCTTGGCCGTCACGTGGGATTGATGTGTGGACCTGTCACCTTGTTCTTAACACCCAGATCCTCTCTCTGCCCGTTTTTGCCGTTTCTTTGATTTACTGAGCCCGTTTGCCACGATTCACGAATCTCTTGTAACGTTTCTAGGAGAAATTCATCACTGGGACATAATCCATTCCAGTAGCTTTGGGGCAAGAAATACAAAGGGTTTGAAGCCAAGAGGTTTCTAAGAAAACGCTCAGAGGCAGCGGTTAGACCCTGTAGAAGAAGAGGGGGGAGTCATTGTTCTCCAGGGCTTAGGGGAAGAGGAGGAGTGAAAAGGCGGGAGCTTCCTTTTTGGATCCCCCTTTTCCATCTGTGGGTGAGCACAGTGAGGGGTGACACCCCCCCTCCCTGGGGAATGGGGGGCTGGGGGCTCTGGGGACGCGAGGGGAAAGGACAAGCATCCTCTGAGCGCGTGCACACGTGTGTGCATGTGCCCAGGCACAGGTGTGGGCAGGTGGAAATGGCAGTGTTGGAAAACTCTTGTAAACCCCCCGTGTTTCGATCAGCAGCAAAAATACACCATCCTTTTCGAAGCAACAAAATGGACCAGAATGTGAAAAGCGACGTGTTTTACTGTTTCAGTGAAGAGGGTGCTTCGTTCTGTGGGTGGAACAGGATGTTTCGGTGAAGGTGTTTGGGTTGTCTTTGTGGTTTTACTGCTGGTCGAGGTGATGGGTCAAGGCAGCATCACCAGGTTGTGGTCAGTCTCTCCGTACCCGTGGCAGATGCAGATGCACCAAGGAGGGGACCGCCAGGCACCTCCGCGTGCCTGGGGAAAACAGGCCACAGAAGTGCACCTGGTAGTGGTTATGTTAGCTTTTGATGACAGAAGGCGGTGGCATCTGTGGCCAGATGCTGGTTTAATGGCTGAAACTGGCTTTCCCCAATGCCAGGGTGCTCCTGCTCAGCTGATACCTGCCTCTGCCTGCTCTGAGCCTGCCCGCAGCCCCGCCGCGTGCCTGCCCACCCGGGGAGCCTTTCCTGGTGCCTTTTTGGCCGTTTTCACACATGGGGCATCATTCAACCACCTTGCGGTTGTGCTGGAAGTTAACCCTCTGCCCATGCCTGCAATCCCCCATTATTACATGGATAATAAGGGTGGAGGAAGATCCTTTCTTTTTTTTTGTTTTTCTTCTTTTTCATTTTTAAGTGAAGGAAATTATTTCTTTTTCACAGAAATCATGTTGATGATTTACGTAGCTGCGGGAGGTCGAATGGCTTCAATGTGGTTTTAAGCACAAGAAACCCACAGCAGAAAACATTGGGTTTGGGTTTTTTTTCTGCAATAGGCTTTAAAAGAGTAGTAACATAGTCACCGAAATCTGGGCAGGGCGATTGTGCCTGTAATCCCCGCGCTGGCCAGGGGTAATTAAAAAGTGCAGCTGAACCTTGGTTTCAAATGACTGGGTGAGGCTCCGTCAACCCGATGAGCGCTTGCGTTGCTGACACGTGTGAAAACTCAATTTACCCACCAACAACCGTGGTTCGTGGGCATTAAATCTCTCTCTGAACAGCATGAACTGGGGCACAGCGGGACGCGCTGGTGCTGGCGGGGCTCGGAGAGGGGCTGAGGCGTGAGGGGCTGTGCCGCAGCCAGCACCGCTAATTGCTTTCTTGTTAATATTGTATTCAGCCTTTAGTAGCCCGCTCTCCCGTGCAGCGCTGTCCCTGCGTTCGCCGCGGCGCGCTCGGGAGCCTGACCCGGAGCGGGAACAGGTAGAGCTGAAGGGAATAAAATCAAGGTGATGCTTTACGAATCCATCCCGGCAAAGCAATGCTCTGGTCTGAGCTCCCTGATTGAGCTCCAGTTGAAGGGGGCCAGGCTGCAGGCAGCGTCCCGAGGTCTGGAGCGATCGCGGTGGCATCTCGCGTGCCGCGCTCCTCGGCAGGCGGTAGCTGCTGCCCGAGGTCGCCGGGAACGGAGCTTTCCCACAGTGAACAGGCTTAAAAGACGTGTTCCCACAAACGGGTTCGGGCTTCCCACTTCTCACCCAGACTTGCCGGAGTACTGTAAAAGAGGCAAAGGACAAGTCTGAGCCCACGAGTGCCAGAAATCAGAGGTGGTGCTTTGTTGACATTGCTGACGGCGGGTGCCGTGCCGTAGAGCGGGTGACACCGGGATGTGCACAGGGCTGTAAGTCCAGGGAAACCTGTGCTCCCAGCCCTGCCTGTCCCGGTGCTGGGGCAGAGCTCTTGTCTTCTCAAGTGGGTCGTGAAAGCAAATCCAGGGCTTCGTCTTCTCCTGTTTTTAGGAGGCATGTCTGTGCGTTTGTGGGGAGCAGCGGGGCTCTGATCCCACAGCCTAAATCCCATAAAGTCACAAGTCATCGGTGTAATGAGTTTGGCCTGAGCACAGCTCTCTGCACGCCCACCCCGTCAGCAGCATGGGCAGGAGCTGGGGGGGCTGGCAGTTGGGCATCTTTCTCAAGCACGGCAGCGTGTGGCACTGGTTCCAGCGAGGGGCTGTGTTGGGGGGCTGTTTCCCATGAGTTTAAAAAAAACCCTGAATGTAGAGATAATAATCCATGTTTGATTTGGGGTTGAAGGATGAGAGAGTTCTGCTTGGAAGAAATAGACCTGAAAAAATATTCTTTAATATGTAAGTCAGTGTATGAAAAGAACAGTAAAAGGAAAAAGGATCTAGCAGGAAATAAAATGGAACTTTTTTCATTACAGTGAAGGGAAACTTAGATGAGTTTCTTTGCTAATAAACTGCACTGCATCACCTTGCAGCTGAGCCTCTTGCTGAAGCTGACTGTGGCAATTGCCCATCCTTTTTGGGGTTTGTTGGTTTTGGTTTTTTTTACAAACTCTGGGCAATAAAAAAAGCCCTTCATGCATCAGGAAACATAGTAATGCAATACTTGTCTTATCTTCACACTTACTCAGCAGGTATTTACAGAAGGGCAGCAGGAAGCTCTTTAAACTCGATCCTGTTGCTCTGCTCAGGATGTTTCTTCATCAGATCTGCTTACCTGTGTCCGTCCCGCGCTGGGCTTGTGCTGCAGAGGCATCTGTAACAGAAACCTGGCTTCCTTGGGAATAAGAGTTTTTCTCCATATGCTCTGTAACAGGCAAAGCTCTGAGCTAGTTTTTAATGCACAGCTTAAGGGCACCGAGTGAAACCGTGTCGGTTGTTACGGTCTGTTGGGCAGGTCGGACAGAGCTGGGCTGTAACGCGGCGAATCGAGCTGTGTGACCAGCGGGTCCCTGAGGCTTTGGGTCCAGAAAGGGCTTAAAAGGAAAACGTGCAAACCATAGAATAGTTTGGCTTGGAAGGGACCTTAAAGATCATCCAGTTCCAACCTCCCTGCCTGGGGCAGGGATGCCTCCAACTAGACCAGGTTGCTCAGAGCCCCATCCAACCTGGTCTTGAACACATCCTGTGAAGGAGCACCCCCAGCTTCCCTGGGCAACCTGTGCCAGGGTCTCACCACCCTCAGAGTAAAGAAATTCTTCCTAATTTCTAATCTAAACCTCCCCTCTTCCAGTTTGAAGTCATCAATCCTCATCCTGTCACTACAAGCCCTGGCAAAGAGTTCCACCCCATCTTTCCTGTAGCCCCTTCAGATACTGGAAGGCCACAATAAGGTCTCCTGGGAGCCTTCTCTTCTCCAGGCTGAACAACCCCAACTCTGTCAGCCTGTCCATGTAGGAGGATAAGTTTTCCAGCCCTCTGATCGTCTTCGTGGCCCTCCTCTGGCCCCACTCCAACAGGTCCATGTCCTTCATTGTTTTCAGAAACCACATCTTGGAAAGACTTAACTGGACTTTACCGTGTGCTTGAAATTGAGCCAGACTTAATAGTATTTTCCATTTGTTCGGGGTTGTACCTGAAATGGTCAATGTGTGACTGGGAGTTCAACGTGTTGTATTCTGGTGTTCAGAGAGAGAGTTTCTGATGCTCCTTCTGGCATGTGGCTTTTAATGGTCTCTCCGCATCTCGTTATTTGGCGTGTTTGTTTGCAGAGAGGAAACCAGCTGCTCATGTTTCAGTGTTGCGTCAAGAGGGAGGATGCTGGGCTTGGGAAGGAGAGGCTCTGCCCTGCGAGTAGCACACTCCAGCTGAGGACCTGCGAGTGCTCCACAAATATTTGAAGCTCCTTCTCTGCTGAGAGAGGTTGTGGCCTTATTTGTTCTGGGTGTTGCTGGGTCCAGCTCCCATGTGGAGCCCCAGAGGAGGCTGGACCCTGCCCAAGGCCTGAGGGCTGGAGGGGCTGGAGGCAGCAGCCTCTGGAGCCCGCTCTTGCTCGCCTCAGCTCGGCATTGTGTGCCGCAGGCCAGGGTGGCCCCGGCAGTGACCAGCAGCCTGAGCGCCCCGTATCACCTGCGGAGAGGAGGATTCAAGCTCCCAGGCTCCAGGGAGGGCAGGCAAAGGCTTCTGGCCGGGGGTGTTTGCTGCATGGGTTGTTGATGGCCCAAAAGTTGTCATTGACAAGACCCTTTATTCTTTTTTTTTTTTTTCCAGGAAAAGCACTGATTCAGACATGCTGTGTCTGCCAGTGTGGAGCATCACACTGGTGGGATGTGGAATGGGGCTGCTGGGCGGCTCGAGCCGGAGGGAGGCACTCTGGGTCCAGTCCAGGTCCAAGCCAGCCTGGGCCTTAACTGGCTCCACAGCTGTAAAACCTGAATTTCTTGTACAGAAAATGGCTTTGTGCCCTCCCGGCCTGGCAGCCGCGGTCCCGTGGCTGCAGCCCAGCAAGCAGAGATAGGCAGAGTTTGGGCTGGTGCTGGCATTACGCTGAATGGCGGTGTCCCTCTTGCTGCAGAAAGGAGCACGGGTATTTGAAGTTGTTGGGTGGAGTTTTTAACCGGCTCGTGGTTTCCAGAATCCGCGCCAGCCGTGCCGAACGGGCAGCACCTCTTAAGTATTGTTTGGAAAAGAAAACAGATTGCAACTTCGCAGGGCTAGTATGCAAACGAGCACTGCGAAGGGAGGAAGAATTATTTCTGCTGACGGCAGCTAATGTTCCGTGAAAGTAAAATCACAGAGCGCCTCGCACCTGGCTTGCTGAAATGCTGAAGGAGCAAGGCTCCTCCAGTGCCCCCCCGGCACCGTCGGCTCCGCGCTGCCGGCCGGGACCGGAGCGGCCCTCGCCCTGGCCCCGGCACCTTCTGGGGCATTTAGCTGGATGGTGAAACTCGGCCCCCGATGGAGTGAAGGAGCTGAGATCAGCTTTCCTGTCGTTGGTGCTTGCGGTTGTGCCGCGACTCTTGTGATGTTGGATGCACCTGAGCTTCTGTTCCAGTGATGTGGTTACGTGGGGCTCTCAGCGTTTGCTTTCAAGAGAGACAAAGCTTCTCCTGTGTTTCAGCGGCACCTTAAACATGTAACCCTGGTGGGTCCCATGTGAGCATCAGAAAGAGTATCTTTAAATTACTGTGCATGCATTTATAAGGTATGGGATGCGTGTGTTTGTCCCATGTCTTTACCTGGTGATAGCCCCTCCAGGCAGCGAGTGAGGGGACAGGGCTGGAGCAGCGCAGGTGGAGCTCGGGTTCTTCACTCGTTTGTGGATCTCGTGAGAGAACTCTGACCAAAGGTTACTCAGTTACTGGGGAAATCTGTATAAAATAATGCATGATGTGTGGACCTCCCGACTAAATAGACAAGGATGTGCGTGGGAGAGGGACCTCCTGCTGCCGACAGGGAACGCAAGGCAGAGGTTTCCAGGATCCTGGCTGCTCTGGGGCCACGTACAGGTCACTTCAAAAGCCTATGGTTTAATTTCCCTTTTAGTCCCACCCTCTTCCTTGTCCATCAGATGGGTAAGACACAAAGATGTTTTGAGGCAGGGTGAATTAAATGTTTGTAGGAGAGTTTGGAGTCTCTCCAGCAGATGTTTTGAACTAGATTCTGTTCTTGCCTCTCCAGAGAAGGGCGGCAGCAGGAGCTCTGTGATTTAACCCTGGCGTTGGGCTGCACAAGCTCAGAATATTCATCTTGCCTGGCTGTTTAGCACACGCTGAAGTGTTCCCAGCTGTTGACATACACTTTAAAGTTACCAGTCTCGTACTGTAGCACGGACCAACTTTGATCTCAGAAGAAATTTCTGCGGTGCTGATTTCTGGCAGGAATGTAGATGAGAGCTTTGTTAGAGCAGCGGTGGAGGTGCTGCTCTAATTCACAGATGTGTTTTGTTAGCCAAACGCTGCAGCTTCGTGTAAGCACGCGTGTCGTGTGGCATCGGATCCGCCTGCTGCCGGAAACAAGGATGGCTGTCGGCTTCCCGTCCTTGTCAGCTTAGCGTGTGTTGTTTGTAGAGAACGTGGCTTGTCTAGGACAGGGATGTGATGTGTGTGGTGGCAGGCGGCTGAAACGCTGCAGGGGAGAGAGGAGAGTGGCTCTGCCACAGCAGACCTGCCCCAGGAGCCTGGGGTCCTCCCGCTGCTGACCCTCATGTCCCCATCCTCTGGGGATGCCCCAGGCTGCAGAGCTGGCTGCAGCTTGGATGGCCTTACAAATCCCATCCGTGGGCAAAAACTCACCAGCGCAGGACTGGTTTTAGCTGGTGTGGCACATCTGCTGGGGCAGACGCGGGTGATGGCTTCTGTGGGTGCAGCGCAGCCGTGCCGCTGGTGCCGGCACGGGACCTGCTTGGCTGCGGGGGGTCTAATGCTGCAGCAAAAATGGGTTTGTCTCCCTGCCCAGCAGCGGTGAAAGGTTGAGTTTGTTGGTGCAGCTCCATCGAGGCAGGGCTGTAAGTAGCACGGCACCTAGCAAGTTGTTCTTGGCCTGCCTTTTGGGGTTTGTGCGTGTTGCTGGTCACCACCTGGAGTCAGGTCTCCGGTTCTGGCTGCAGGGTGGTCCTGTGTTACCCTTTGGACCCTTCTCCATCTGGGTCTCGGAGCTGTGAACGGCAGCTGGGTGTTTGTTAGCTGCAGTGCTGCTGGCCTGGCGGAAGGACGGGAGGATGGGGGCTGTCTCCCTGGCTCCTGCGAGCACTCCGAGACGAGGTCTCGGTGCCGGCTCCTCTGACTCTCTTACTCTGTTTCAGAAATGCAGAGCTGGAACCTATTTTCCCATCAAGCTAAGGGGACCCGGGGGACAGCTGCTGTGTGCTGGAGGGAAGAAATTGTTCTGGGCAATTAGACCTGACTGCAGGACTTGATTGTGGAGACGGGACCCAGCCACGGGCTCGCTTCACTCGGCCCGAGACGGGCTGTTCTGTCTCCAGAAGAGCCCAGCAGACACATACGTGCCCTGTGGCCATGGAGAGGGTAGCACTGTCATGGTCTTGCTTGGTGTCCGTGATGCTGTTGTCTTCAGCTTGATTTCCATTGCAAAAGGCATCCCTGAAGTGCCCAGCGTTACGGGTAGCTGGGAGATGAGAACCACCTCATAGGGAGAGAGTAGCTGCCAGGGTCCAGATGAATGATGAGCTGTCAATGCTGCCTCTTTGAGCTGTTTGTTCTGCATCCCTTTTTCTTGCAGGGCCCCCTGTGCCTGTCTGGTGGTGGTCCTGACTCCGCAGGTATATTGTACCTGTTGGGGAAACGTCCCTGGCAGTTGATGCGATGCCAACCGTTCTGCAGGGTGGAGGTCGTTGTCAACCCAAGCTGATGTTACATCATCTTAAAAGCACTGACCTTGCTTCTTTTCCTTCCTGTTGGTTCTGCGGTGGCACACAGCCCCTGATGCTGAAGAAAGAGCTGTCTTTATGTTTCTGAGTTGCTTGTTGGTTAGTTGGGGTGGTTTGTTGTTTGTTTTTTTTCAAGAACCTTGTCTTCCCGGTCGGTGTTGTTAGCTAATGTGAGCTGGAAATCCAGTGGGGACAAGGGGAGTTCTCAGCCAAGACAGCAGGTCAAAGAAAACTCCAAGAGTCCTCATGTAGCTTATAACTTGATCTGAGCGTGGCAGAGAGCCCTGCTCTCGTCAGTGCTTCATATTAATGCCAGAGAAGGAATTCATGAGAAATCGTCTGTGGAGTCATCTTGAATTTGTCCTGCTGTGGAAAGCTGTTTTTTCTGGAGAGCATTAGTCATTCTTACATCCCCCTTGGTAGAGTAAGCGTTGAGTAACATGTCGGTGTTTTGCAGGAGCATTTTGAAGTTCAAGAGTGGCCACTGTGCTTTTTGGCAAGCATTTGGGATGCTCTTTGCCATGTCACGGCTGGTGAGCAAGCCCTGAGATTAACGTGATTGAATGACTGTTTTAATTTCAGCCCTGATGGAGCAAAATTAGTTGCAATGATATGTGTGTGTTGAATAAAATCGTGGGTTTATTAGCTATAATTGCTAGAGAAGACTTTTTTAAAGACTTGACTGCTGGGGGGAAAAATTGCTAGCACTGGAATTTGTTCCTGCACAGTATGGCACTGATTGTTATCACGGTGCATAATGTGTCAGTCCTCGGTTGGGAAGTCGTCCCTGCAAAACGCTGGGAAGCGCTCGGTGGGAACCTCACCGTGTGTCTCCGGCCCCCCGGGGAGCTCGACGCAAGTTGTGCTGATCCACAGAGGATGTGAATCTCCCACCACGCAGCCGGGAGCTGTAGCGTTTGTGCTTTCAGCCCAGGAGGTCCTCGGTTTGCTCCTCGGGGCGCTGACCAAGACAGCAGCCATCAGGAGTGGAGCCCTTGAGCGTGTTGGGCTGGGGGAATGGGGACCAGCCCCGCTCTGGGACGGGAGCCCGTGGTCTGGTGTGGTCATCTGTGCGCTCGGACGGAGGAAGGAGCCGTGCCAGGAGCTGAGGGACGCGCTTGACAGAAAGAGGGGAGAAGGTTAAAGTATTTGTTTCTTTGTTTAATTCCATTGTAATCAAACCCAGAGGCCTGGCATGGGGGGAAGCGTTTATTCCTAGCTGCCTGGCGTGCGATGCGCATTTGTCTTAATTTCTGTGGGGCGAGGTTGTAAATCTGCAGCAGCACATTGGTGGTGCTTGGGTTTCACATGCGCATTTGAAGTAATAGCACCTGACAGTTTACTAGCAGCTAAGAGGTTTTTCTGCTTCAGAAAGCAAAATATTGGAGGAGTCGTGCAGTGTGTATAAATAATTTGGGGAATTAGACCAGAATATCCAGCATACTTTTCTTGGGAGAACGGAAGAAGTGATCAGTGAAGTTTATGACTCGGGGATTGGAGGGGTAGAAACACAGCCCAGCTGTGTGTACCCCAGTCCCATCCTTCTGTCGTTTCTTTGCTCCCAGGACCCCAGCAGAACTGCCACAGTGTTTGGTTACAGCACCTTGTTTCATTGGTTTGCCCTAATTCTCCTTTACCTTGAAGGGATGGAGAACGTAGCACCAGATCTGCTTGAGAGGGCTGGGAGCAAGCAGCCCCCCCATCCCTGGGGAGAATGGAGGAATCATCTCCACCAGCTCTGGCTGCGGTGGAAACTCTGCCTTTAGATCAGGAAAAACTTTCCTTGTCTGGATGAGGAGGGGTGTGAGGCACGAAGACTCTCTGTGTCCAGGGCAGATTCCACACGGAGTGAGGGAACTTGACTCAAATGGGGAAAAAAAAGAAAGAACTCGGAGATGTGAAATAGCGGCTGTTGTTGTTCCCCCGCGCGTGAAGTTGCCCCGTAAATGGAGGGCGGCTTCGCAAGCTGCGTGTGAACATCAAGCACCTCTCGGGCTGGCCGGTTGTCAAAATAGGGGACGAGACCTGAAGTTCTCCAGAAAACATCCTGGTTTGGCCATCTGAGCTCGCGGGGGCAGCTGCCCTCTCCGGAGCACTGTCCTCCCGGGGCTGTGCTGGGTCGGTGCCGTGGAAAGGGCTCGGGGCGCGAGCGGCGATGGGCTGCGGGGGCCCGATCGTCCCCGGCTGCTCGGGGCTGCCCCGGGGAGAAGAGAGGAGCTGGAAATCCTGACGAGGAGAGCGGGAGGACCGAGTGGAGAATATTGTGCGTTCCTCTGCCGGGCTGGATCGGTTGCCTTAAATTCGGAGCCTTTCTGAGTACAATTAATAGCCATTTTATTTAGGTCACCCTGGTTTTGTTGCTCTAAATGTATGCCTCCATTAAAGTGGAAGAAAATCAAATACATTTATCTCTGTGGAGCCTTTTGTGAACTGGTTGGGCATATTTTAAATAACCCTGGAAATTGTTAGGATTATTAAAGCCTTTGGCTCCTCCAGGTTTTTTTTCTTTCCTCCTATTCTCCCCTATTCCTCCTTCCAGGCAGTGAGTAATGAAGTGGTGTAGCCCTTCCTTTTCTCAGAGCCCCAAGTGGATTGGAATAAAAAAAAAAAAAGTTAAATAAACTAAAGCCCATTAGTTGGGCTTTATGTAAGAAACTGGGTCTGAATTGGCTGTCTGTGCGGGGTATGCTGGGGCAGAGGAGCAGCCTGTTGGGCTCGAGTGTCCGCTTGTCACTGGTATTATCTGGCAAGTCTTTTTTTATTTACCTTAAGTGCTAACGTCATTCATTCGGTAATACATTCTCCTTTGATGCCCATAATTAGTTCAGATTAATCAGCTCCTTTGAGCCTCCGTATCGGGCCATTCTCCAGCTGACCAGAGAGAGGTCTGGGGGCTGCCAGCTGCTTTCTGCAGGCGCTGGGTGGGAGGGGGCTGTGCCTGGGGGCTCAGAACCTCTCCCCTGCACTGGGCAGCTCCAGCTCCTGGCCCATGTGTTGATTTTGCGGGAAGCCTCTCTCCTGGCTGGTACCAGGGTTCCCTGGCAGCGGGGGGTGGTGATCAGCCAGGCCTTGCGGGTGGCAACTGCACCTTCCAGCCCCTTTTCTCCCCCGGGAAGAAAGCTCTTCTGTAAGTGAGGTGCTGGTTGCATGTTTTGAGTTGAGACCTGCAAAACTCACAGTTTAAGCATCTTTAAAATACTCATCAAGCGAGGGAGCCTGGGGGTGGAGGAGGGGGTTAACTTCTGAACGGTCACAGCTCCTGGTGTACTTGAGCTTCGTCTGTGGGTCAGGGTTTTTTTTTTCCCTTCCCCTGAAATAGGGATCAATTTGCTTACTACAGGGTTTACTGCCAGTTACCTTGACTGCGTCCCTTATTTCTCCTTGATGAAAACTTGAACAAGCCGCTTGTGTTTGATTCACAGAGAACCGTGAGAAACGGGCTGTGTGTGTGAGGCAGTGTGGTTTTCTCATTCTATTCAGCCCTTTGTATATTCAAATTCTTCTAGTTTCAGTTCTTGCTGTTCTGCCAGATTTCCATACCATTGATGGGTTTTCTGAATTAATAAGTTTCTTTCTCCCCCTCCCTCCTTCCCATACCCTCGCCACCTTTTTGCAACCGGTGAAAAGTTTTTCCAAGCGCGCTGCCCTCTCCGTATTGATTTTCTCCTCTTGCTTGTCTAACCGGCTCTTGGATGTTTTATTTTGCAAAGCGTTAATAGAATTTTCCTTTTGCCGTTGCACTTTATCTATTCAGGAGGTTTCAAGAAGTCTCATTGTGTCACTGGACTATGGAGGAAAGAGGCTATTCTTCTGTTACAATGGCCGCCCTAAAAAATAACGCAGGGTGGGGTAAAGGCAGAAAGGGCAGAGACGGAGATAAAATGTTCTGACCTTAGGAAACAGAAAAGATAACCAATTAGACATTGTTGAAAGGGCACCAGCTGGCTTAAAGAACACCCCACTGATTATTTTTTCTTAAAGGCGTGCTGGAACTCGCCGCGGAGCCGCTTCCCCCCTTGCAGGTTCTCGGCTGTCAGCCGGCGGGGCCGAGCCTTTCGCGGGGAGCTGCGCGCCCCGGCGGGACCCCGCAGCGCGCGGGGATGAGGTGCCCACCTCCGGGCTGTCTGAGCTCCGCGGGGTCCCGGCCAGCGTGATGGAAATCTCCTGGATTAGCCCGTGCAGGCTGCGTTTGTTACTGCTAATAAGGATTTATTTGCATAAAAAAGATCTCTGCCAAGATCATCGTTCCAGCGAAGCGGGGCCTTTGTACACATGGCAGAAAGCGTCGTTTGCCCAGAGGACGCGTAGCTGGGGGGCGAGACGACGTGTCCTGTTGTGCGGGTGGGAGAGGCGACCAGAAGTACAGATCCCCAGTATGACCAGGAACTGGCCCCAGAGGCCTGAGCCCCTTCCAGTGCCTATAGTCGTGTGGCAGGACCTGTCCCTCCTGTCACGGCAGCTCTTGGAGGAGCAGGATGAGGCAGCAGGAGAGGGTCAGGCCCGTGGTGAGGCTGCTGCCGCCCACAGCTGAGCCCAGGAGCGGGTTTTGCACCCACAGCTCCAGTTCAGCCTACTGGGAGATTTCTGACTGAGACGTGGCCGTGCCAGAGTGAGGAAGGTGGTGGGCACGCTCGCCCGGAGCGAGGCGGGGGAAGCGGCGATGCTCTAGGAGAGGGCGTTAGGTGCCACACGCAATTTTTGGTTTCAGTGAGGCCAAGACCTGAGAGAATGAAAAATAAAGAGTGCTGTGCAAACGTAACCCCGGGGTGGAGATAAGCGGTGGCGGTAGGGTGACGGGAGCTCTGTCCTTATCTGCCTTCTGATATTACTCATACTTGTGAATTTTCTTCCTTGGAGTGCAGAAAGACAGCAGGACAAATGGCTCTGTGCTTAGTGTGCTTTGGATTTTTCAGTGCATCAGCATCTTTAGTTCTCATTCAAGACGGGTGTGGAGGAGTCCTGCTGTTCTCCTCCAGCTCAGGCCATTGCTGACACATTTTTGCAAACCACTTTGACTGAAAAAGTTAAGAAGTTGTTAACCAGAGACAGATTTTTAGATGAGTACAGGCATGGCATAAGGTTTTGCTGCGTTGCTTGATCTGCTGCGCAGAAGGTGTTGGCTGAGAGGAAGAGGTCGGCACAGAGCAGGCCCGGGCACTTGGGGTGAAAGGTAGACCCTTTGGTGGCACGGTGTAAGGTGAAGAGAGCGTGTAACTGCATTGTAAATCACTTCTCCTAAAATAAATGATTTATGGGAAGCCAGAATATAAGAACATGGAAATACCATAACAATTACTGGGAAAAAAACCCACACTAAATAATACCTCAAAAAAAAAAAAAGCCACACCAAAACCCACCCCCACAGACAACCAGTGCAGCCCTTTCAATAGTAAAACCTTTTCTTCAGAGGTCTCCCCCCTTCCCCCAACATCTTCTGCAGTTTCCTGGTGACACAGGTTGTCGTCAGCCCCTACTTTACCGTGGGGAGCAGCAATTGCTCTTCAGACTGCCCAGGATGTTTCCTGCAGCACGCGGGACCGACCTGCCCCAGCTCCCGCAGCCTCTCAGCAACAGTTGAACGTGTGGTAACGCTGGAAAATAAACCCCAGCACAACATCCTTCTGAAATAAGTGTAAAATGTTAGGTGTGGCTGCGCAGATTAAACGAAGGTGGAATAAATCATGCAAATAGTAATGAAAGTTGAAAGCAATTTGGTTGCACTTCAATACGTTTCATCAGTCATCTGTCTTCTGAAGTGGAAATGCCAAGCCTGATGCGAATTAAACTTTCTCTCTCCTCCCTCTCCCCTCTCTTTCCTTTAGCTTTTCAAAAGGCCTTTTGAAAACCTCTGAATACCTTTCTTGGCTGACCAGTTTTTACCCTGCTCGTACTTCTTGTAACCTCCTAATTCTCAGCCAAGACAGTGACTCTAATTTGGAGAAGTCGTGGGCTTGATTTGCATCCGCAGTTCCTCTCTTGGCCCTTCCTTATCTCCCTACAAAAGGGAAAGAGGCTGAGATGAGGCACAGCCAGGGACCGTTGAGAGGTGGAAGAGCTGCTGAGATATATGGCTTTTTAGGGCAACAGAAGTTTTAGAGATGACTTTGCCACTTGAGGATCCCACGTGAGCTAGGACAGGGGTTGAAAGCAGCAGATTCCTGAAAGAAAGAGCCGACTGAGCAAAAGCCCGGAGATCTGATGCGTCGTTCGTAGCCGTGCTGAGGCTGCTCCTGCCTTTGTCTCCCCTCCCCAGTTTGTGTGGTGTGTCTTCGTGGACCATGCAGCCAGTGTGTTAAAGCTTCCATTTCCCCTCTTGTGTCTTGCAGGTAGAGGATGCCATGCTCATGTTTGACAAGACGACCAACAGGCATAGAGGTAAGAGAACGGGAGCTCAGGCACCGCACTTTGTGACAGCTTCTGCATGGTGAGCACAGCCAAAAATCAGTGTCAACACGATCACCCAGTGGCTATGTCCAGCAGTGCTAAATCCCTCTCGCCTGCCCATGTTGCAGAGGAAGGGCCGTTTGGCACGTAATGCCACTCATCACGTGGGTTTTCTTACTAGAAATTAGTTTTCTGGTTGGTGTAATGACTTATCTTTAGGAGGGACCTTTGGCAGGGTCTGTGGTATCCGTGGAGACAGTAAAGCCCAGGGTGTGATGAGGCTGCCAGGAAGCCAAGGGTTCGTACCAAGGTGACTGGCATTAGGTTAAGCTGGGCATAAGGACAGTAGAGCTGAGATACCAGGAAATTAAGGTGCTAAACCCCTCTGCCGAGGTCTTAAGAACGCTGGAGTTTTGAAGCTGAGGACTGATAGTCCTCCAGTGATGGCAGCTCAGAATGAGCAGGATCTCCAGCAGAGGAATCTCCTTCCACATCTTTCGCAAGAGAGACGAGGTCTCATCCCCGCCTGTACAGTTCTGTGAAAATGAGCTGAGGATTATTTCCAGTGCTGGGGCCATTCCTTTCAGTGGAAATAAATGATGCTCCTCTGTCTCTCGGCGAGCGGTTCGTGTTATCGCTGCGGCAGAGACGCCGAGCTCCAGGCAGAGAGCAGCCTGGCAGCCGCCCCTGCAGCGGGCACGCCTCTTGGGGCTCTCACAGTGGCACCAGAAACAGCACCAGGGACAGGCTCCAAAACCCTCTTCCCTTCTCTCTGAGCAAGGTGATTGATTTTATGCCACCCGCCCCGCTGTTCTGACACGGCATGCGTTCGGAGGCAGCACAGGAAGCCGGTGCGGCTTGTGGCTTCTGCCCCCGTGCGACAGTGGGGACGCGCAGCCCCAGGGTTTGTCGTTGGCCCTTCACACTCGGGGCTCTTTGTGGGGGTTCTTGATACACTTATTGTCTCAGCCACCAACGTGACAGCTGCTGGGAGCGGTGGATGGGGCCCGTTTGTTTCAGGAGGCTGCCAGAAGGTGTGAAGGAGCCTGTGCCTGGACAGGCAGCGATGGGAGCCCTGGGAACAGGAGCGGGGGGCAGCCCGGAGCACCCGGCCACTGCTGCCTTGCCGTGGAGGGCTCAGGGTCAGGAATCCTGACCTCGCAGCGCTGTCTCAATTATTCACTGCTCTGATATTTGCCTTCACAAGCGACTTAGTGTGTGTGGCTGGCTGGGTGAGTCAGGCAAACCTCCAGGAGAGCGTTGCCTCCCTCCAGCAGCAGCCCCCAGCACCGATCCCTCTCTTGAACTCGGGGATCGTAGTACCCTGGAAAATGCAGCAGGAGAGAGCAAGAGACTTGCTTGGGAAGATGAGATCTTCAGAGCCAGGGAAGGCATGTGACCAGCCAGTGCCCGTCAGTTTTGTAACACAAACCGAGTGTTCAAAACTCTTACATAGTTTGGAAAGTTCAATCCCTGACAACTTCCTTTTATATCCAGGGATTTTTCCATCCTTCTCTTTGCAACCACCTTTAAACGAGCCATAAATACCCTTCTCCATTCAGGGTGCTGGCACGTTTTTTGTTGCATTTAAGAGCTGCATTATGTGGTGCTTTTGTGCTGGGCACAAGGGCCCCACATCCCTGCTCTGACGTGTTCTGTTGGCAGCTGGGCTCAAGGGGTAGCGGGGGGCTCTGGGCCCAGCAACGTACTCCGCAGATTTGACCCCTGCCAGTGTTTCAGTGAGTCTCCTGCCTCCTCCTGTTTGGATTCCTTGTTTCCTTCCCTTAAACTGTTCCTTAACCCAGCAAGCTCATGCGGTGTGCGTTGTGGCCGGCAGCACGGCCTGGCGATCATCCCCGTGCCCTGACCTTTTGGGGCTTTTGTGGCCTGATTTGCCAATCCCTGACCTGTGGTTTCTTGTCTCTGCCTCCGTCGCCCCATGGAGCACATCTCTGCTGTCCGTCCCTCTCCAGGGGGGCAGGAGGCTGGAGACGCAGAGGTTTCCATGTGGACAGCTTGTCCTGGGGGACGTCAGCCTGTCCTGCAGCACAACTGCAGCCCACGGGCAGGGCTGGGTGGCCCCAGCAGCTGCCTCGTCCCCAGATAAGGTGTCTGCTCCAGAGACGGGGGAGAGAAAGTCTCCACTTGCTGAAACATCCCAAATCCTGGAGCTTTGTTCCCACTGCGCCTCTTGGCTGTGCCTGCCGCGAGCTCTGGGTTCCTGCCCACTTGAACTCACTGGTGGTCTCATCAACAGCTTGTGCCTGCCCGGGCTGGGCTCTGCCGACGGGATAGGCAGGAGACTCTGCAGGGACCTGAAAAACAGAGCGCTGGTTAGTGGGAGTGTTAGGTGTCAGCCCTTCCTTCACTTTCTGCAAGCAAGACACGTGTCTCGTCCCCGCGTTCCTCAAGGTGACCCCTCCTTCGTCCCCAGCCGGTGGCACGGTGCTGCGTAAGCACTGCCTGCGGTGCGAGGGCACCGGGAAGCGTCGGTGTCTGTGCTCTGCTGGTGCTGAGCTCTGCTCGAACCGCTCTGGTTCAGCGTTTCTCTGCTGCTAGGGAAGCTGGAGTAGAGTGCTGGGGAGCCCTGCCTTCCGGTGCGAACCTGAGTGACGAGCCCCCCGAGGGTGGATTCCTCTTTCTAAAGCATCTTTCCATTGTCTTCATCTGGAGAAAAGGTCCATGACTGCTGAAGTTGAGGGCTCCAGATAGAGGGGCACCTCATCTACCATGGAACTTTCTGCTTTTTGCCACGGAGGGCTTTTTCCCCATGATATGTGTTGAAGACAAGAGGCAACAGGTCTTTCTTTTTTTTCCCTCAGCAATTCTGTGAAATTATTTAATTTGTTAGGGTTTTTTTTAATAGCCTGTTTTTTCTGCATGCCGTAACATTTCTCTTCGCATTAGCGTCCTTGTGTAAGCTTCTAGAGGAGATCTAAGGGAGGAAGAACCACGAGTCCAAAAGCTGACTCCAGATGCTTTTGGGTGGAGGAGATGTTACCCAAACCTCCCGTACACTCCACCGGCACTGGGCTCTGGACCCGGCTCTGTCCCACTTGCAGGGTTGGCTGGAACCCCCCTCTTCCCACTCCTGGCAAACAAGGGAGTTCTCTGGCACCCTGGAGGGCCAGCTCTGTTTGTGAGGATGTTTCCCAGGGAACAGACTTACCCTTTTGCTGGGTGAAGGACAATGCTGCGTATTTGCCAGGATTAGCCAAAATTCCTGCGAGCGGGTGAAACGCGGCCGGTGCCAAGGGGCCCACGCTGCTGTGCCCGGAGAGGCTGCCAGGGAAGCGTGGAAGTCTGAGCTCTGGGTCTTTGCCTCTGCCAGGTTCAGGTGGGTGGAAAAAACAAGTGTTGGCTGGGTAGAGAGTCATCTTCATCTTCACGCTTGAATTTATCCGCTCTTTTCAGATACATTTTCCTTCTCTGTACAGGTAGCTGCCACTAATCAGGCTAATAAACTGGCTAGCGGGCTGTTGTGATGAGGCGCGTTCTGCCGCATCGATCGTTTATAAAATCACCCCGGATTTTACAAATTGTGACATTCTGATTGTGTTGGAAGCATGTTTAGAATGCCGTAGCGTGCAGCAGCGGCGGTAGCGGCAATTCTTGAAACCACTTGCGGGCTGCAATCTGTACCTTCAAATTAGCCAAGGGAAAGAGAAATGGCAGATAAAATATCCATTGTGGTTTTACTGGAGTTAGTCCGCGCCTAGAAAAATGAACGTAGGCAAGGGAAAGGAAGGGGATTAAAATTCACTCCCTACTGCTAGGAGGCGAGATACATTTCCTTGCAAGCAAATTGAGAGTATTTGTCGACATAATTCTGGCACGTGTGCGTTACTCGTGTGCGTTACTCGTGTGCGTATCCTGGTAGCGTGTAACTCGCCCACGTGCACAGCGCTGGACCCACACCAGTTAGTTACTGGAAGGGTGTAAATTTAACCAGATGTAGCAAGAGGGATTTTCAAAGCTGCTCATGGTTGAAGAGCTTTATTAATACCTTGGGAAGGCTTGAAAACCCCACCCAAAGTAAAACTTAATGCTTTGCCAAGGGAGCACATAACTTGTAGAACATTAAAAGTGTCATCAAGCTAACCACTCTGTAGCCTCTGCTGATGCCTTTTTCTGTTTTAATATCCAAGTATTCCTGGATGTCCTCTAAGGAAAATAAGAGTGAGAGCTATTGCGTTTCACGCCTATCTGTCTAGCTGTGCTAAAGGCGGGCGGCAAAATCTATGAGTATTTAATTGAAGGAGTGGTTAATTTTTGGAGCGTTGTAGGTAAAACAATCCCTCGCTTCACTGGGATACAGTGTCCTCTTGGAAGGGTTCTTCTTCTAGCTTGGCCACTTAGTTGTGATGATGGGCACACAATGAACCAGCACTTACAAGGCAAATGTTTCTGGGTCAGCTTTATTAAGATGCCATTTCTTTTTGGAAAGAAAGTGTTGGGAATGCTCTATTTCTGTACCCTGTACTGTACTGCAGCACTTCTGTCCAGGGAGCAAAACCACACACAAGAGTTCTCCAGACACTCTGGAAGATCACTTTTCCTTTCTTCACTGCCTAAGATTTCATAGAGCTGAAAATTACTGGGTCAATCTTGAAAGGATTTAGTAATTGGAAAGGAAAAAAAGAGGGTGGTGTTATTTTGTTACCCTTGCAAAGCACAGATAAAATCTGGAGTTCAGCATTAGTTATTGATCTTTGGGGTCGGAGGGAGCCTGGCAAGATGATGATGATGTCCTTCTAACTTTGTTATGGAAGGGAGCTTCAGGAAGCATACCAATGTGCTGCTGGGAGGATTGAACAGCCAGGGCTGGACGGGGAGGCTGCCTTGCCCTTGTGCTCGGCCCGTGCCGGGCGATCCCCAGAGCCTGGCAGTGAGAGGCTTGTTTGTTACATCCAGCAAAGCTGAGAAGCAATGCTGTCCGTGGTGAGCTGCTTTGAAGGAGGGAGGAGTGGTTAGATGGATGTGTCTGAATCGAGGGGTGCAGGAGGGGGCTCAGCCCTTCCCAGGTCGTGTACATCCTGGGGAGAGAAAAACACAGCAGGGTGGAGCATCTCCTGGCAAATGTGTCGGGCAGTTCCTCTTTGTCCCCTTTCTTTCTGCAACTGTTAAGTGTGAGAGTGGACATAAGTCAAGAGAAGGTGGCATACTGGTTAGTTATCGTAACGGGGTGCTCTTGAACACAGCCTTAGATGCTCTTCACCACCATGGGAGTGTTTTACACTTGCCCGTAGCCGCCGACTGCTCCGGGACCGTCCCCGGTGTGTGTCATGACAGTCCCGCATCTTGAACTTGCACCAAGATGAGTCAAAATTTTGAGTGACTGAATCCCCCAAGCTGTAATTGCCGTAGTGAATGTAATACTGTATGATTTTCAAAGCCATCCAGCCCCCAGAGTTATTTTCATATCAATTAACTCTCTCTCACACAGTTGGGAATGGCAGGGGACAGAGGAGGGAAGTGACAGCGTGTGATTTGGGCTGCTTTAATCTTAAAACTAAACAAAATTAAAGAAAGGCAGCCTGTCTGCCTGACACAAACAATATCCCACGTGTGAGGGGTTAAAACGTCTCCAGAAGGACAGGCAGTGATGGGGCAGAGCTTTACAGTCACCCTGGGGTTTGTCTGGTGGGTGCTGCTGTGCCCAGGGTTTGGGGTTGATCAGGCTGAGGGGTTGGTGTGCCTCCTCCTCCCACCTCCGCTCGCAAGGAGGAATGTGAGGGTCGTGCTTCGGGTTTGCGCCGTCCCCATCGAGCAGATTTCAGTGCATAAAAGTAATAGTCCAGGTGGAAGCAGTCGGTGTAATGGTTGTGTTTACTGGAAGAGACAGGAGGGATGTTGTTCCTGAGAGGCCGGCCGTGCCTCGCCGAAGGATGATGCTTTTCTTAGGAGAAAAACAGCCTTTTGTGTTCAGTCCAACTGCCAAAAACTCAGTTTTTGTAGCTGACCTCTGAAGTTACAACTGACATTTTTATAGATGAGATATAAATATAATTAAGAGTCTCTGCAATTATTTGTTTATTGCCATCTCCCTCCAGTAAGGGAAGGTCACGTGCGTTTAAAAATACATCCCCGGGCAGTTTTGAGTAAAGAGTATTTAAAATATATAGAAATAATTGCCTAATTTGGTGATTTTCAGCACAGCTTTTCTTGGCAGCAGCCTGGCAATAGTTACCGAGTGCTTTGAGGACAGCTCGGAAGGAACCTCTCGTCTGCTCACAAGGATGGAGCTACAGGGAGAGCTGCTGTTTGCCCAGGGTTGACCCGCAGGATTTTGGAAAAGCATCCACGAACCCAGCGGTGATATTTCTGTAGAGCATAAAGTGCTTGAAGGGCTTTGGATGAAAAGTGTGACATAAGATATAAATGGAGGCAGTGTTATTGTTATTGCTTTCCTAGATGAGACGGGCTTTTATTCCCTTGTCAGTTGTATCACTTCATAAATGGGGCTCCAGAGAGTGCTGCTGTTTGGAGGGAAGCGCTCGCTCCGCTCGGCCTCGCTCCCCAGCCGTGGAGATTCATCCTGGGGACCTGGGGTTTGCAACACGGAGAGAGACTTTAACCCTTGATGCAGAGAGCTGCAGAGTGTTTATCTTCTGCCAAAGGCACAGAGGACTCGAGGGAGGAGCAGCTGCAGGGAGTGGGGGGGGGGGGGGTTTAGAGTGATTTTTAAGCAAATATTTGCTTCAAAACTTTGCATGAGGGCTGTGAAGATTCATTAGTTAATACTATTTACCATTTACAGACCTATCAGTGATGGCTGAGTGATGATACCATCAGTCATACCTATCTATTTACATCGCAGCTATGACATGTGCCATATTAATATTTTATGTGTGTATGTTTTTCATATTACATCCTCACTTATAAATATTCATGTCGTAAAGCACATTAATGGCCGCAGCGCTGAAGAGCAACATTCACATCTCCCTGCTTCGTGTCGTGAGTTCACCTCCATCCCGGGTGGGAGCAGGGGAGGAGTTGGGATGGCTGCGTCTGCTGGGATGGAGCAGGAGGCTCCTGATTTCAGCCCCGCTCTCGGAGCTGGGTGGCTTTGTCCCACCAGTTTCCCATTTAGCATCCATTCCTCCCCCACAGCCTCTGCATCGGGCGGTGGGGACCACGAGTGTCATCCCCGCGGGCCAGGGTGGCAGCCGCTGCCAGGCTGGTGGCTTTCGCACAGTGACACACCGGCGTCCCCCAGCTCGACAGGCTCGGTGCCGCTCCCTGCTTCGATGTTAATAAACACAAAACAAAAAGGAAAAGCTGCCAATTCTTGGATCCATCTCCCTTGTCTTTTAATTTCCTGGCCAGAGCCTATTGCTGCTGCATCAGGGCACCTTACGTGAAGTGTAAAAATAAAGGCTTGCAAGCCAGTGTGAGCCCTGCATCCCAGTAGACTCTGTTTCAGAATAGCAAATAAGGCTCCTGGCCACGGTTTTCAAGGCGATTATTGAACGTCTCGGGTGGTTACAGTCATTGTGCCCCCAGCCTCGTGCTGGATAACACCACCTGAGGCTTGGAATAATTGCCCAGCTACGTACTGTCTGTCATACCTTATTGCTTAATTTTATACCAGTAATGAAAATTACATCCAGAGGAGGAGAAAGAGCGAACAGCTGCACTGGCCGGGGCACACCGAAGGAGTAGCTGCCTGCAGATGCTTTCTCTGAAGAAGGGGAGAGGCTGGGCTTGCCAGCAGCACTCGGGAGATGGATTGACATTTTTATTTTCTTATTTAACAAACAAATGCAGTAAGAATCCCAGCAACCTCCAGTAAAGGTTGCAGACTCATCCCGGCACCTAGTTTGGGAGTCTCCAGTTACTTAACCAGACTTCAAGGTATAAAAAGTACGTTGAAAAAGGCAGTCAGTTTGTAAAACTCATTTGTATCTTGTTTTCATAGCTAACATGTGTAAACAAGTTATTTAGTTCCCTCGGCCCGGAAGAACACCCCTGCACAGCCAGACCTTTATGACCTTCTGAATTTATCCAGCCTCTTCCCATGAGCCCTAATACGGGGGGTGGCAAGAGCTGAAAGGCCGGGTCCTGAGTGCTCTGTGCCCACCCTGGCACGGGAGGCACAGTGGAGGCAGACGCCTCCCCGATGGCCGGCACCGGGTGAAGTGGGTGCCAGGCACTAAGAAATGCTGGAGGCAATGTCCCATCCTCATTCCCAAGCTGGAAAGGGTGGGAAGTGCAGGAAGGAAGGATCACAGGGGGAGCGTGAAACCTGCGGGGAGGAAGAGGCGTGGAGGGAGAAGTGCAGCATTTTCTGTGGCACCTGCATACAGAAGGTGTTTGATAGCTTTTCAAATGCCAGCTACACTTTCTGGGATGCCCTAAATGATGGGTTTGCAGATCGCCAGTGACTGGTATCCATGTGCCTCGGATGGAAAAGCAGAGAGACAGAAAGATGGGAGGTGGCAGCGCTGGTACCACAGAAGGTGTCTCCATGGCATCCAGGGCCAGGCGTGGGCAGGACCACGAGCAGAAAACCGGGCATTTCCTTCCCCTAGAGCTGCAGTTAACTGTCACTCTCTTAAGAGAAATCTCCCCGTTCACTTAGCGCTGAACAGCATCAGTAACTTCATGCAGTTAGAGTACAGTCATACTGGAGTGCAAAGTCAATCAGGGGAGCCTTTCTCATCTCTGAAAGGTTCTGCAGGAAATTGCAGGTATTTAAAAACTTTTTTTAAATTATGAAGATGGTTGAGTTGCGTGTGCACAAAGTCGGTGCTTGTGAGCTCTGCCAGGGTGAGTGCTTGTGTTAGAGACAGCCAGCGAGCTCTGCCCCGCTGAAACTGTGCTGAGGAGACAGTCAGGTCGTTCTGATACGACTTCAGTTTGCCATCTTTGTTGTCACTGCTGAGCAGCCAGCTTGAGTGACAGATAAATTAGCAAAAATCCTGATGATCTGTGAACGGAAAGAAACCCTGAATGCCGTGCATAAGTTCTTGCTTATGAATCTGCTCAGCTGATGGAACCAAAACCCTTTTTGCTTCCCCGACTGCAGAGGCGAAGTGATTAGCAGGTAGTGCTTCAAGTCTTGTGGGACTATTTGAAAATGTTAATTGAGGAAAGGCCAGAAACGGGAGGAGAACAAAATGCAGCATTTACATAGACGGGCAGCCTTAATACAGCGAGCAGAATTAAAATCAGTGTGGTGACCTTGAGAAAACAGACTCCTACTCGCAGCACGCCCGTGCCCAAAAATGTGATATGAAAATAGCGAGGCGCACTGCGCAGCTTTCGGTCCCTGGTGAGTTGTTTCCTTCTCCCAGGGGATTTCTGGAAGCAGACTGGGCGAGTCCTCTCAAATACGCATTGGGGGGTGGCTTTTTTTTTTTTCTTTTTTAATATTTGTGCTTTATATCTGCTGGTTTTGATAGCAAAGCTTTTGTTGAAGGTGAGGAGGACGTTCCCCAGTGCCTAGAGAGGCTGAGAGATGGTGAGCCGAGGGTGTTTGGTGTCCCAGGAGAGGGGCTGGTTTCCCTCCCCGTACCCAGTACGGTCCCTGGAGTAAATCACCTGCTGCTGTCACCTCGCTCACCCCCAGGACCCGGATGCTGTTGAAGCCTTTAATTTTGCAAGGTCATTGCCATACTTAAAACCTCCTGGTGATCTATTTAAGCAAACAGGTAAACAACACATCCCATGTCCCCAGAATGGTGAGGCTCAGCAGAAAGGTGGGTTACGCAAACAGCGCTGGTGGCACAAGAGGCGGCTGCTGCCCCCGTGCCCGCTGTGCAGCGGGCTGTGCCGTGCTCTCGCTGCCGTCCTCCTCGTCCCCGCTGCCGTTCTGCTTTTTGGGGCGTTTACTTTGAGTGGTTGGTGATTCGGGCAGGGGGTGCTGGTGCAGCTGTAGGGTGCGTCTGTGCGGGGCCGTGGCCAGGCCTTCCTCGCTGGCCGGGGTCGGTGCGCTCGAGTGAGCGGCTGCCCCGGGCCCTGCTCTCTGCCCAGGGAGCAGAAACTGCTCCTGGTTGTCGTTTTTGCGAGGCAGAAGCTTCGAGTGACTCTGCTGCTGAAGGAGGGCTTGGCAATGGGGTGTGTAAATGGAAACATTGGTACCCTGCAATTAACGGTTTACAGCTCTTGCGTGGATACATTCCACCTAATCAATCCTCTTGTATTAGCAAATTAGACGCTGTTAAAATTACTAGCTTGGCGATGTAAAGTGTGTGCTGCAGCAGCACTGTGTCTGGTCTCGGGGCAGGTCCCACAGAGCCTTCCTCGCCTCCTGCTCCAGCTTCCAGCGGTGGCCGCTTGGCCCTTTCCCCCCGCGTGCCCGACTGGCTGGGCAGGGAGAGGCCGGTGGCCTCTCTGCCCCTTCGCTGCCTCGCTCCCCGGAGCACTTGCAGCTCAATCCACGGCACGTCCGTGATCCTTTCTGCCTGATTTCTGTGGCTGCTGAGCCGGCAGCTCGGGGCTCTCAGTGCCTCTGTGAGTCCAGCATCCCACGGGAGCCATCTCGCGCTCCAGCGCCAGTGCAGGCGCTGATTTTGCTGTCCAGGATTTCAGAGATGAAAATATTCTTGCAGAGTGGGCCGGGAAAGCTTGTTGGTTTTCTCTGGTGCTGGGGTCAGGCTCTGCGAGTGCTTTGTGCTCCTGGAGAGCCTACTGACTTCTCTGAGTGAGAGAAGATACCAGTCATAGAATTGTTTAGGCTGGAAAAGACCTTTAAGCTTGGGTCCAGCCATTTTACCCCAGCACATCCAGCAGCTCTCCGGCCAGAGGGAATGCCACGTCCCTGCCCTGCATCACCCTGCTGGTCTGCAGGGGGTGACCAGTGACACACGGAGGGTTTGGGTCCTGCCACTCCCTGCAGGGAGCCCAGCAGTGGTCAGCAGCTCCTGCCTGGATGCTCAGGTGCATCCGTGTGTCCTGCGTTTCAGGGGCTCTTCCACTGAAGAAACGGGGAAAATGAGAAGCCCTGACCCATAGTTAGAGCCAAGTTCCTGCCCTGGGCACTGAGCGAAGAGGAGCTGCAAAGGCAAGGAGTTTGCTGCCGTGCGTCGCCGTGTGCCTGTTGGCTTTGCTGAGCCCATGGCAAGTGGCTGCGGGCAAAGGATGGGGAGCCCCGACTCACGCTGGTGGTGCAAGGTGACCTTGTGTCCCAGGGTGGGCACAGCCTCCCGGGGTGCCTGTGGAGTGACGCTGGGTGGGTTGTGTCACATGGAGCTCGCCCAGGCTCCGCGCTGTTTCGCATCAGTGTCCTCTTACCCGTGCTCAAGAGCCGTTTTCCCAAAGTATTAAGTTTTGAGTGAAGATTTCTTTAATTAGGTTGATTAATAGGTACTGGCAAGGAGAGATTTTGCTTATTCTGTGTGTTTTTTGTATGTACAAGCTAAAGTAAAAACATCTGGCGCTTTTTTTCGCTGGATCCGATAGAATAAGTAAGTTGAAAACCAGCTTCTTACAGAAAACTGCAGGTCAGCGGATTTGGACTGTGGGTTTTTTTCTTTTTAATTTATTGAGTGTTTTGTGGACCAGAAAGAGTGCCTTCAACTAGTGCAATAATTGGCAGATTATTCTCCATTTTAAAACACCTATCCGTGCTAACCGCTTCATCATTTCTCTGCTTTGGAAGAAGACCAGGAGGGAATGGGTACAAAACTGCTAACCCTACACAGCTCTCCCTTGAGTGATTTCAAGGGGTTTTGCTGGCCTGTAGTGAATTAAGCCTTGCAGCATCCCAGTGAAACCAGTAAGGTGTGGGGATGGGGTTACAGGGCAGTGAACCAACTCGCCCACTGCTTCCACAGGCACTGAGTGTGGATCCGTGTCTGTGACCACGGCACCATCTCTCCGTGTTTCCTCTTAGTGGGAAAGTCCTTGGAGAGTTGTGTGGTTGCTTCAGTCACAGGAAGGCTCTGGTGATGGAAAGCACCCTCCTCATCCGTCACACGTGAACACACGTGTCCAACAGCACGCTCAAAACTGGGGCAGGATCCGCAGGGGGAAGCCTGGCAAGAGAATAGGCTTTGAGCATCATCGTAGCGGTGAATATTCCCCCGTCGGATCACAGGAAGTTCGGATGAGCTCAAATCACTTAAAGGTATCGGAGGTGGGTTTGGCTGTTGCCAATTTTTGTCTCTCTGAGCCCGTTTCCCCCCGTTTGGGTCCCCGCTCTCAATGCCAGCCTGTCCCGGGAGCAGAGGGCTGGCTTCCCTGCTGCCGGCAACCTCCGTCCTGCAGGCACAAAGTGCTGAAACCCATTTGTTTTCCTCCCCTCTCTGGAAGTTCTCTGCAATTGCAGGAAAACATAACAAAAAATCAGATGACAGAACCGTGGGGTTTGTTTTCTGGCAGCTCCTGGCCGTGCCACGGGGTTTTTCTCCTGGCCATGGGGCTCGATCCGGCTTCGTCCCGGGCAGGGCAGGAGCGGGGAGCACTGGTCCTGTCCCCGGCCCTGTGCTGGGGAGGCTGTGGGAGCAGCCCGAGGGCAACGGGAGGTGGAGGTGGGCTCGGAACCTGCCTGGGTGCTCGGGGAAGGAGCAGCTGCGGCGGGAAGATGGGAGCAGCTGCGGGTATGAAATTAGTCATTCTATGAAGAAATGGATTTGATAAATAATAAAACAGTGGTATTAACAACAGATGCTTTCCAGGTCAGGTGACTTTGATAAAAGCACCCGACAGCCGTGGGTAATGGTATGAAAAATATGTATCTATATTTATAGATCTATCTATATGAAAAGGCCTATAAATAAGCGCGTGTTTGTGCACAGGTTGGGGGGGGGTGTACGTGCCCACGGATCAATGTACCTGGCATTTTATTTCTGTTTTAAAATAACAGTGGAAGTGTCTCTGCTCCCGTTCTTCACAGAAGAAGCTTTGAGGCTTGCCGGGAAAACCTGAAATCTGATCAACGTCTCCCGAACCTGGTGCAATCCCTCCTTCCCTTCCCTCCCCTCCCTGCTGCTGGCTCCATTTGTTTTTATATTCATACCTTCTCATTTTGATAACTGTTTTGATTTGTAAAATACTATGCCTTATACAATGTTTCCCTTATGATGATTTAGTGTGCTCTTCTTATCTTTCACCTTAAATCTTTGATAAGAGCATTTTAGAAATGAAATTGCTACCTGACACCATTATACACTCCTGGCTGGCTGCCAGCCGTGCTGCGAGCTGCCGAGGGGGAGAGAGGCTGCGAAAAGCCTTCCCCAGCCCCAGCGAAGAGCGCAGGAACCGGGCTGGGCCGCGGGCCGGGCGGAGGAGGCTGAGGAAGGGGAGGAAGCATGGTGGGACCAGCTTCTGCTTCCTGTAGCTGGGCTCCTCTCCTCCCCCAGCCCGGCCGGACACCCCAGTGACCTCTGGGACCCTGCCGCGTTCGTCCCGACCTGGTGGGTGCCCTGGGTTTGCAGGGCTGGGTTTCGCAGGGTCGGTACCAGCCAACAGTCTCTGAACCATCCCCTCTCTTTCCTCTCCCCTAAACTGCTCGTTAGTCTAACTGTCCGTCCTTGGCGCTGGTCGAGGTGTGGGCGGGAGGAGAGCTCGGCGGTGGGATCCGTTTGCTTTCCCCCAGAGCCATAAAAGCGATCCTTGGGATCGTGGGGGTTTTGGAGGGCAACCCAACGTTGCCCGTGAGTTTCCAGCAGGTCCAAGTGACCGCCCCGGCTTTGGGTGTCTCCTGGTGCCTGCCGGAGACCATTCATCAGGGGGAGGCATCAGCCCTGGGAATATCAGTAAATAGAACTGTCTGACATGGCAGGTCATTTTTATTTTAATATAGTAGATTTAATGAACTCTTGTCTTTATAATTCATGGTACTTTCCAAGCGCATCCATTTCCCCTCCGTAACGACGCTGGTTCCAATCCGTCCTTCGTTAGAGGCGTTATCGTGGCCGGTGAACTTCGCTCCCTCCCCATCGCGGCGATGTGTTCCCAGCGTCCAGAGCGTTATCGGATGAATTGTTGGCTTTTGCGTTCAATACTGGCAGTAATAAACGTAGGCGAAAACTTCCCTGAGCCGTTCATGCATTATTTATTATTATTATTGTTGTTGAATCTCGTGGAAGGTCGTTGGCAGAGCCCCGTGGTGTGTGTTTCCCCAGCTTACCGGGGGCCACGTTTCTCGGCCGCTGCTGCCGTGACGCTTTGCCGGCAGTTTGCGCGTGTTCGGATCGGAGCCGATCGCAGACCCCGAGTCTGCTGTCGAGTGATTGAATAGCATTTGTGTCCAGCCTAACCCAATCTATCTCACCTCGCAGAGGAGGGGAAAAAAAAAAAAATAAAATAATCCTGCGTCAAAATTACTGCTTTTGGAACTGTCTTGTCTCTTTTGAGTAGGAACTGGAGACAACTAGACAAGCTTCAATGGAAGCGAATAAAGAAACATTACTTTCTGAACACAATCTTCTGTTACCAGTCACTTTTCAACAGGCATTCAATCAAAATGCTAATAGCGAAGGCAACAAGGGAGCGAGGTTATTGTAATACTAATTGATAGGCGGCAGGGATGGGTTTTGATAAGTGCTGTTGAAGATATATTTTTGAAATATGATTCTCTTTAATTACAATGATACTAATAAAAAATGAACAAATGATTTAATGATAGCTTTCCCGGTAATGGCCCGAAGATTTGTGCTCGAGTTGTTTTGCAGGTTTGTTTTGTTCCGCTTTTTTTTTTTAAACCAGAAATTATGAAAATCGCGTTAAAAATGAAGCCGTAGTGGAAGGTACTGACTTTATCTAGACTTGCGTGGCTACTTTGCATCAAAATTAATACTGTCAAATCAGAAGCTCTTGAATAAGAAATCCGGCCATTTATTTATACAATAGACTTTGCTGAAAGCCTGTGGTTGAAGCCACGTTGCACGTAGGAATGCATTTAATATCTAGTGCTTATAATAATTAGGATCAATTATGCCAGCAAGGATTTTAAAGTACATTTTGAGGGAGGGGAAGAACGGGCTGAGAGGTATTTACTGAGATTTTAAAGTGCATCTGGGGTATCAGGTTTGGTCATATTAAGGGGGGTTATTGATGTTCGGTGCTGGGAGGCTCCAGCAGGAGCTGGTTGTCCCTGTCCCCCGATGGGTGGGAGAGCTGAGGTGATGCTCCCGAGGTGCCCGTGGGGTCCCCAGCCAGTACTGTCCCCATCGGAGCCTCCCCTTCACCCTCCTCCATCGGAGCTGCGCGTCAGCATCCCTGCCTGCGCCGGTCCCTGGGAAATGGGAACACACAGGGAAAGGGCAGATCTGTCACTACCAGGCAGCCTCTGCTTCAGCTAATTTTTGATGAATTAATTGATAAGAAAACAACGCGGGTTTTTTTTTGAGGGGGGTGGGTGTGTTTTGCTATGGTTGATGTGGGTGGGGGCTCTTTCTGGGGCAGGGAAGGATGATCTCTCCTGCCTTTCAATTTGTCAGGCTCTCTCTCAAAGATCTGCCAGAGAAGAAAGGGTAATTAATAGGCTTGAAGTCATTTCCGATGTGTCAGTATTTCTGCCTTGCTTCCAAGTGATAATGTTCGCTGGCTCGAAGCCTCCGGGGAGCCTTCCATCTTATTAACTTGTCTGGGAGAAACAGTGAGTGGGGACAGCTTGGGCCAGTGGGTGACATGAAATAAGGATTTGTGGTGTAGTGAGCTGTAAACATGGGGGACGATTGAGTAAAAAGTGGGAGGAAAAAAAAACCAAATAAAGGAAGAGAAATATATTAAAAAGGCCACTGGTCACAAGTACTTCTAATGGAGCGGGGTGGGGCTGCAGTTTATTTAGAGCAGCCTGTACCCGACCTGTGTTGCTGGACCTGCTGTTGGGCTCTGTCACCCACGGCCAACTTTGGCACGTGCCAAAATCAGGTCCTGGTTCTGGCCGGGTCCCTCTGGCCGCGGGGAGAGAACCTGGCAGCCGGGGCGGCTGGTCCTGCCCTCCACAGACCCGTGGGGCAGAGGGGCCGCAGCAGAACCAGAGGTGAACGTGGAGGTCGGGGCTGTCTCATGGTTCTGAGGGGTTGTCCCTGGTGCTCTGCCCCCTCCGTGTCACGTCGGCTGGCAGGGGGAGCGGCCCCGGCGCTGGCAGCTCCCACCCCTGCCGCGGGCAGCCTGGGGTTTGCAGAAGCCACGTGCGATTTGTAGGATGCTCAACTCCAGGCGCTGAGAAGGGGCCTGTTTTTCAGCAGGCCAAGGGCTGGGTCCTTCTCCTCATCACTTGGCTCTGGTTGCCAAGTCAGTTGGCAGTTCTCGTAGCTCTTCGTAATTGCGTTTGAAAACGTTAAGTGTTAGACTCGGGACGCTTTGGTGTGAAGATGCCTTCGTTCTCAGAAGAACCGCGAGGATTTAACAATCCTGGGTCCTGGGCAGAGCCCGAGAGGCTGGACACGTGCCCAGCCTCGCACAGTACCGCGGTGGAGATGCGCAGCAGCGACAGGAGTCGCCCAGGGCAGGGCATGACCCCCCTCGAGGCTTCTCTGCGTCTGGCCTGGGCTTGTCCTTGCGTCAGCAGAGCTCCGGAGCCGGGGCAGGGAGCTCAGCAGGGCAGCACCCCGGTGGGGTGAACTCAGGACTCCAGATGCTGTCGAGGCCAGAAATGAAATGGTTTTAGGTGGGTTCTGTTTTTTCGATGTGCTTAGTTGTCCCCTTGCCTTTGACTTCAGTAAGAGCTGCCGGGAGAGAGGGATGAGTGAGCCGTACCCGTAAGTTCACGGGGATAAAAGGAGGAGGAGATGTCTGGGAGCGATGTTCTGTGCAGCCCAGCTGAGCCGTGCTGAGCGTCGCTGCTGTCTGAGCTCTGACCTTCATGACAGATGTGGGCTTACGTAAGGGTGATGCTATATCTACATATTTAACCTTCTTTGCTTTCCTTGTTTTGTTTTGAAGTTCTCCTTCGGAGCGAGGAGTGCCCGAGCGGTTTCATTAGCTGCTGCAGAGCAGCACAATGGAGGCAGCGCTGGGCTGCACCCCGGACAAGCGATTCCTTGGAGATTGTTCCCTTTTTTTATTTATTAAAGTAGCAAAGCTTGGCGTTTTGGGTCACTGAGAAGGAACAGGATGTCTTTCACATATTGACAGGGGTTTTTTTTTTTCTTCTCTTTTCTTTTCTGATCTCACTCCTGTTTGTCAAGCTCGCTTCTCATTTTCCAGAGAGATGATTATGACTAAACATCTCTGACAACCTCTTTGCAAAGTGTGAGGAGGCTACAATAAAAAAAAAAGAAAGAAAGAAAGAAAGGAGCCACCTTAAAGCACTTCAGTGATTAAGCCACTTAACCAGCAAGTTTTTCTCTTCTACTGCGGTGCGTATTTCTGCACAATGGAGTCCCTCTTGCAAGCGCTTGTTAGGGAGGCACTGGTGTAATCTAATTAAAATTTGGTTTAATATTCTGGGAAAATTAAAACTGAATCCATCCTGCTGGAAAGAATGACCGTGCATGTATTAGTCCTCCACGTTTTGTTGTTGTTGTTAGCTTGTTCAAATATTAACACTGCCTGCGTGCTCAAAATGATAGCTTGCGTCCATTAACAGAGCTTAATCCTCAAATTAAATGATGAGTGATATATGGGAATAGGTGAAAGCTGGTTGCTGGGGTTTCTGGTTGGGTTGGGGTTTTTTTTGTATTTTTTTAATGCTAATGTTACTTCCTGGAGGTAAATAAGGGGAGGGGATGCTGTGCGGTGTTATCACTGTGAAATTAAAATAAAGTCTCATTATTTGAGGATGGAATTTAGTGGCTGAAGGTTTACTCTTCAGCTGAAGCTTCATTCTGAATTCTTCCAGCTAATTGCCTGCTGATTAGTCGAGAGACAGGCATTGCTAATGTTGGCCTTGAGCGTCGCATCATCTCCCGCCAAGTCTCAGGCTCGTAGCACCGTGCGGGAGACGTCGGTGGGGCGGTGCTGCCGGGAACGAGAGGAGGGGGTTTTCCCCGACCCCCTGTTCGGCCAGATTCCCCCAGCACCCCCTGCTCAGCACCAGCAGGAGCTCTTCTGCCCGCTGCGAAGGGGTGCAGCAGCACTTCCACACTCTGCCTGTTTGTTTAAGGCACTTTGCATTTTTGCATTCATTTACATGAATTTTTATTTATTTATTTATTTGGTTTTTTCTTCTTTTCTTTTTGAGAGTTTTGAGCTATTTCCAGGTGGGCAACCTAGACAGCCAGGGTAGGTGCATTTGGTCCGCGTGCAGAAATGAAGACAGCACTGACCTCCAAACACCAGGGAACAGCAACTTCCCTCCACGTTCTGGTCAGATTTAATTTCTCTCTGGAGGAAAGGAGGGGGGCAAAAAAGTACAAAACTTCAAGCTATGATTTAGTTTTAAGATGCTTTTATTTTTTTTTATTCTCTTACTGAAGGTGGAAGGATTAACCAAAATAGCAGTAAACCTCCAAATTTCTGAGTGTTTCCCTCTTTCCCGGGCTGTCTTCCTGAATCGTGCTGAAGGTCTCTCTGTTCCTGCTCTGTGGAAAGTCTCCATTCTTGACCCGCAGAAAGGCCACTTTTGTGCGCGTCTCACTGGTGGGCAAAAGATCATTTTTAAAAGCAGCGTGTTCCTCTGGAGAGAGCCGTGTGGTGAGGCAGGAGCCCCAGGCCGGCCACGATGACGGGTGGGAAACTCTCTCTGCACAGGGAGCAAAGCAGGAGGGTCTGCCCCGGAAGGTGTCATGAAGAGCCCCGCGGAGCTGGCCTGGGGCTCAGCAAAGCCCTCGGCCGGCATCGGGGGTGCTGGTGCAACCTGGGCAGGGCTGCAAAAGCCAATGTGCTCCTTCCCCTCTGGGATCAGAGCTCTCCAGACCCCTGCTCCCTCCTCCTCCTCTGGAGCAGGGCACTAATGGAGCTGTAGCAGGCTGGAGGGACCAGTAAACAGCGCTGTGTAGCGATGGCAACTGGAGAAACCGGAGCTGTGCGGAGTATTTGGAAGGAGAGCCCTTGTTATTGAGAGTTTAAAGGGAAGGTGCTTAAAAACGCAGAGAGGCTTGGCAGGGTAATTAGACTTGCTGCTCTCAGAGTAAGTGTTACGGCTTCACGGAGCGTTAGCAGTGTCTGGCTTCTCACTGGGAAAATGCAGAACCGAGAAAATACAGAATGATGTGGCAGAAGAGCTGATCGGCCCGGGCTGGGACGGTGCCGACACCAGTGGAGCTCCTGGTTTAGCTTCTGCTGTGGAGCCCCTGGTTTAGCTTGTGCCTTGGAGCCCCTGGTTTAGCTTCTGCCATGGAGCTCCTGGTTTAGCTTCTCACTTTATCAAGCCCTTGCACTGGTGGTCTGCCCACTGCTGTCCACTGGTCTCCTAGTGTGTCTGTAGATACCGTTTCTGCTTCTTTGAGGGGGAAATCTCAGTTTTCCTCAGCCAAAAATGTGGTATGGATCGAAGTCTAAAACTTATACCCAGCTCCGGGGTCAGGGAGCATCATTATGGACCAGGGCTGGGGCTGAGTTTGCTGGGAGTTTGCTTCTGAGCTCAGCGTTGCTGGTGGTTTTCAAAGTTTATTTTGTGGCCCAGCTGTACATGAGCCATGAGTTCCTGGTAGCCAAGTTTAGACATTTTTAAGTCAAATTGCAGATAGTTAATGAGTTAACTGTGCAGTGGCTCATGCCCAGTCCCTTGTGCCCCCATCTCTGCTGAGCTCCTGCTGTCGATGGTGAAACGTTCCCTCGTTCAGCGAGGGAGTGCCGTGGGGAGGGTGGGTTCCTGCAGCCCCGATGGGCATTTGGATTGATGGGGCTGGGGGCAGCTCGTGGGTTAGGTGAGCTCTGGCAGAAGGGAGATAGCATCAGCTGGGCTCAGGAGAATTTGAAATGGTCAAAGCAACCAGTAGTCAGTTTTTATATTGGTTCTTTTGGTCGTGCAGCCCGTTGAAGGAGATGATTTTTGTGGCTTGGCTGGAGCGGTGGCCGTGCAGAGCCCCCCGTTGTTTCTGAGTCTCTGGAGCCCGCAGCCCAGGCCGGGTGAAGCGCGGTGCCAGGCGCCTGTCAGTCTTACCAGGCTGAAACAACAATGGCATCGTGTAGTGGATCAGAACGCTAAGTCTTTAAAGCCATGCGTTCGATGTGTCATATCGCAAGAGCTTTGCATTCTTGGCGATAACGATCGGCAAGGCGTTATCTGCGGTTTCTCGCCTGTGCGTTTCTTACAAGCTGATACACTTTGAGCTGGCTGAGAATCAGGCGTGTTTCCTTGTTAATGTCTTGATCAGGACAGGAGTAGCCTGTATGGGGGCTGGTACAGGAGGAGCCGCAGTTCTGGGTGATGCTCAGCACCTCTGGTCCAGGTCCCCTCTCTGACAGTGGTGGGCTCCAAGAGTTTTGGTGGTCCTGCCGGCCCTGCCCCTGCTCCCCAGCCAGGTGACTGGTGTGGCCAAGAGAAATAAATAACTAACGGTAAGCGTCGGTGTTTCAGAAGGGGGATGCTTCACTTCACTTGGCATTTTAATTTCTTCCAGAGCTAGGTTGGAATAAGCACTTTTTTGGCATGCGGTGATTTATTTTGTTAAGAACCAAGGCATTATTCATAATTATGCAGTTTTATGAGAGTATACATAGCCACGTTCTTCCCGTGGCAGGCTGTGGGAGCTGGCATAATATTTAAATAAGAGCCCTGGGGAAAGGACACGCTCGCATTCAGAGCGGGGCTCGGCGCGGTTGCGGGCTCAGCCTATTGAACTAGAGCATAATTACCTCTATTCAGCACTGCCGCTCCAGTTATCAGCCGGCCGTCAGGGGGAAGGCCAGCGTTTTCAAATGACATAGATTGTTAGAGAACATCAAACTTTTTTAATACAGTTAATGATCCTCAGCTATAAATAGTCTGTTCCCATTGACTGGCAATAAGGCTTTTGTGCCGTGCCTCGCAGAGGAGCTGCTGCAAGGCTTCGCCGAGTTTGTTGGGGTTTCTTTTTTCCCCTCCCTATGTACTGTAGGTCCTTTCATCCTAATTGCTTTACAAATTGCACCCCTCCCTTTCTGGGTCGGGAAGTGAAGGTCCCGCAGAGCGGGAATTTGCCCAGGGTTGCACGAGGGGTTAGTGGATGAACGAGGTGAGGGACTGGCAGCTCCATCCACCGGCCATTCAACTCTGGTCCTCCCCCAGGGTCCAGGATGGGGATGGGCATCTTCGAGCTCTCCACTGCCCCTGTGGCACTGGGAGTCTTCTGGGGATGGCCAGCCCTTGCTTTGTTAGTTGTACAGGCAGCGGTTGTGCATGCGGTGCTCCAGGAGTTTCCTTGTTACCTCTCAGGCTGAAGTACAACTGTGGGTTCGTGGAGGAGTGTTTGGAGCTCGAGCTTTCTGAGCTCCTTGGCCATGTACTGCTGAGGCCAGGGCAGGAGCTGCACTCTTCAGCTGCAGCCCGGCAGTTGGAAGTGATGAGGACTTGGTCCAAAGGAGCCCTCGTCCTGGCAGTGCCCTGCTCTGACCCAGCAAACCCTTGGGCGAGGGTAGAACTGCAGAGGGGCCCTGTCTGCAGCGACCTGGCCGGTGCGTTCCCCCGTGCTTCAGCTGTGTCATGAGCAGTTGCTGCTCCCTGTGAGCACGCACAGAGCCCTGTCATTTGCTTTACCCTTTAAAAAATGGGATTTGAACTGGCCAAGAAGTCTGAGAGCAGCTCTTTAGAGCTCCAAGTGCCGCGAGCACTCTGAGCCGGTTGCTGGGAACAGCGCGTGGGACTCGGACGGGGTGTCTGGCTGAGCTGCTGCGGTGCCTTCTAGCCCTTGGCACTGCTCGAGTATCCCAGGGAAATAATGCCCACGAGAAAACCCTCAAACCCTGCGCAGACTCCCCAGCAGCCGTTCCGTGGCCGCGTTTCCCATCGCCCCGGAGTGCGGTGAGTTGCTTTGTTCTCGAGTGCCTGCAGACACAATAGGAAAAGGTCATCGTATAAACACCGCTTCTCCGAAAGCAATTCCTTTGTCTGGTTTGAAAGCCAGGATGCAAAAGGTATTTGAACTTGAACTGCTCTGCCGGCCTGACGGTACCGGGAGTGCCTCCCCCGGCACCTCTCTGCTTCCAGGAGCAGCTCCAGGTCAAGAGCCTTGCCCGTGCTGCAGGAGCACGCGCTGTCCGCGGGGTTTGGGCTGCTAACCGCTGGCACGCGTCTGCTGCCGCTCTGGGCGAGAGCGGAGCTGGTGGGCTGGGTGTCAGCGTGGCCGGGGGGAGATGCAGCAGCAGGTCGCTCGGGGCCTGGGCTTGGAGCACCCAGGCTGTGAAAACCCTTCCGGGAACGCTCTGGTGTGTGTAATGAGTTCACCTCTTCCTTTGCCTGCCGCCGCTGTTCGCGGTGCTTTTGTTTTTAAGCTTAAAGATTTCAGCTTTTTCCCCAGTGGTTTGAACAAAGGTTGAGCGTGTGGGGAGATCCATAAAACAATGTCACCAAAAACACCAGGAGGAGAAGAAAGTTTTTAATGAAGCACTGCTGGGTGTATGCACCTGGGAGCTGGGCTTGGGTGAATTCGAACGGGAGGGAGGCTGCTGGGGAAGGTCACCTCTGAAGGTGGCAGCTGAAAAAGCAGCATGGCCCACTCTTCTTGGTGTAGCCCACTCTTCTTGGTGTAGCCGTGACAGAAACCCATCAGTCCATGGGTGGTCGCTTGGCCTGTCCTCTGATGTGTGATTCCTCAGCATCCCGGGACGTGGAAGGTGTTTGTGCTTGAGTCAGGGCAGCGGGGAGAGGCAGGGGAGCAAAGTTCAAGGGAGACATCTGTAGCAGGAAGGACTTGGCTGTAGGCACCCCGAGCGGGCTATCGGGGGGTCAGGAGATGGCATTAGGGCACTCAGTGATGAGAAAAGTGTCATCACTTGACACCTGATGGTCAGTGAAGGAAGTACCTCTCTTGCCTCATCCATCCGTGCGTGGTCTTGGAAAGCAGGTGCGGAGGAGGGAGAGCATCAGCCCTGTTGAGGAGTGTTAGAAGGCACAGTGAAAATACAGATGTGATTATCAGCGACGGGCTCTGGATTTTGTGCCTGCCTGAGTCTTGTTTTCCTTTCCCATTACCAGCAGATCTGTTTTATAGAGCTCTTCAGCTCTGTGTGGTCCCTATTAAAAGTTTTCTTTCCCAGGGTGATTCTGCTCCTTTGTTGCATCTGGTTCTTGAACATTTTATACTATCAAACAGCAAAACTGCTTTTATTGATGCAGCAAAGAACAATGGGATCCTTCCAGCAGCGCTCCCAAAATACACTCTTGGCTTTTTTTTTTTTTATGCCCGACTTCCAATAGCGGAAAAAATGATTAAGATATGTTAGGTTTACTCTGGTCACTTCAACAGGAGATCGGTGATACCAAGAAACAATTCCACTAAATGGATTAGCTGCTGTTCTCCAGCGAGGCTGGAGCCAGGCCTGCTTGCCCTGGCCCCCCGCTCCTTCTGAGAGCCAGCCAAAAAAGCAGAAAGCATCCTCAGTTTGAGAGCACGAGTCGGACTAGGCAGAGGTGAGGGTGCTGGGCTGGTGTGGGGTCACTGGACTGCGATCGCAGGCGGGTCGGACGTGCGCAGTCGCTGCTCGTCCAGGGACCGCAGCCGGTGTGGCCCAAAGCCTTGCGCCCGGCTCGTCCGAGACATGGAGCAGGGCAGAGGCTGGGCAGGGATGTGAAACTAGTTTCTGTGTGCGTGCACTGAGCTTTCCTTAGCGTCTCGGTACTGGCTTTGAGTTTTCCCAGTGAACAGATGTCAGGGTAAGTGTTTTTGCCATATAAAAAAAAAAATACATGCCATATTAAAAAGCTGTGTGTATATTTTATATTCTAATGCCCACTGTCAGTCTTTGCCCCGGACAAATGTAAAACCTGCTGACTCCTGGCTGTCTGGAGCTACTACTGTAAAAGCAAAGCTGTTTGCCCCATTTCAGAAGAGGGGTGTGGAGCTGTGGGTGGGTGCTGGGGCTGAGAGCATCCGTGGCATCAGGGAGGAAATGCTGCGATGGCCACCAGCACGATGTGGCTGGGATCCTGTGTCAGATAATGCTGATTAAGGGACCCTCTTTGCAAGACATTTTGTACCCTCCTGCAGCGACAGGAAGGGCTGAGAAGCGGGTCTGGTCCATAGAGCATGCAGAAATCCCTGCCAGCCCAGCAGGGAGGGGGACAGAGGGTGTGAGCTGCTCTGAAGATGCCTTTGGGGACCACTGGAGAGGAGCTGGAAGGGCCAGAGAGCTGCTGGCCAGGGGAGAGGGGAACCAGTGCTGGTGAAGGCATCACATCCCTGGGTTTTGATCGGTATAACGACTCGTGCAGTGCTCTGCCTCTGGTTAGGGGACTCGGGAGGAGTCTGAGGCTCATGCAGCAGCAGATGCTTCTAGAAGTATCCTTTCATTTGTAACACCCTTAAAAAAACAAACAAACCAACCCCAAACAATATCAACAAAACCCCCCAAACGTGAGAGCCAAGTTGTGTTCAGGCTGCATTGACTTGGCAGAAGTTCCTCGGGGAACATGCAGGGTGTTAATTCTGAGAGTGCGGGTGCTGTGTAATATTTTTATTTACTTGTCAATTCTTTTGGAGGGCCTTATTATGTGGCCTTTGTTTTTCTTCGGATGCAAGGTGCTCGTTACAGCCCTTTGCTCGCCTGCCTTCCACTTCTAAACTGTGCATTTCCACAGCAGGTTGCATCTGGCTTACTGGGGAAGAAAAGAGTCTGCGTACGGTGATTGAAGATTTCTTCTTTATGTAGTGCCTTTAAAAAAAAAAAAAAGTGTAGTGCCATTGAAATCAAAGCCCAGCTTTCTCTGATAAGGGGCCCTGCAAATTGACCGCAGGGTCTTTCAGAAAAGTCTGTCTCCTTTTGATACAGACATCGCCGGGGGAAAAGAAAAGGGGAAAATTGGGTTGCTGGAGCTCGGAGGAGTAAACAGGCGAGCACTGTCCCTGTGAGTGCCGAGGGGTCGATGCCGCCGCTTCCGTCGTACTTACGGGTGCCAGCTCTGGACAGACTGTCACCCGCAGAGGTGCTGGCACTGCTGGGCGATGGATGGACGGATGGCACAGCCAGGCGATGGATGGCTGGATGGCACGGCCGGGCGATGGATGGATGGCTGGCACGGCCGGGCGATGGATGGATGGCTGGCACGGCCGGGCGGTGGCTGGATGGACGGCACGGCCGGTCGAGGGCTGGATGGATGGCCCGGGGGCTGGC
>WTSP01008626.1:0-30841 GCA_025331215.1 Actenoides lindsayi
GGGAGGGGGGGGGGGGGGGGGGGGGGGGGGGGGGGGGTGGGGGGGGGGGGGGGGGGGGGGGGGGAGGGGGGGGGGGGGGGGGGGGGGGGGGGGGGGGGGGGGGGGCCAGGCCCTGGGAGGCCCAGTGGGGCAGGGGTACGTGGATGAGGGGCCTGCAGTGTGGGGTGTCGCTTCCGGGTGGGGCAGGTGATAGCAGAGGAAGGTGCCTGGGAGGTGTCTGTGGGGGATGGGGTCAGGAGTGTGGGGTAAGAGGACGCCGGAGTGAGGGCCTCTGTATAGTGAGAGAGCGGTACCGCGTGAGGCGAGGTGTGCAGTGGTGCTGTGCTTTGTTTGGGTGGAAGGAGGGTTTCTTGGGAGGGACACCCCCCACACTGTGGTGTGTGTGAAGGGAGCTGAGCCTAGAGGGAGGAGCGGGGTTGTCCATGATGAAAAGCTTCTGTGAAGGTGGATGTATACAGAGCAGAGAAGGAAGTGGTGTCTGAGAAATTACTGTGGAGAGTATTTGTGGGTGATGTCTGGGAGGAACAGAATTAAAATTTTGAGATGTAAGGGAGAGGAATATTAAGAGAGGACAAAGATGCTTGGAGGGAGAAGGAGAAAATGAAGGTGATGAAAGTGGGAAGGTTTTATGGGGTGCAAACTAATGCGAATAGTGGATTAAATAGAAAAATTTTAATACAGGGATGAGTATTCTGGCACTGGAAGCTGCCTTGATCTCATGTGCTCACTGCTTGAGTGACTGACAGGATCAGAGAGGAATTATTTTTCATCTTTTTCACTGTGAGAAAGTAAATGAAACTCATTTGCAGTGGTAACTTTTCTTGTACATTAAAGCTTTGCTAGGTAGGAAGCTTTGGAGCCAATTTAGAGAAGTATTATTTACTTGGAATTTGCTTGCTAGTGATTAACATTGTTTCTGAACAAGTGCAAGTACAAATTCTCCCCTTCCCTAAGGATTGGTTAGTTTTGAATGTTGGAGCTCAGTTACTGTGTTAAACTCTCTTGTTGTTGATCTTACTTTTAAGTATTTGCTATTGTATTTGAAAAAGAGAGGAGAGAGAGAGAGGAGAAAAAAAAAAAAGAAAAAGGAAAAGTGTTTTGAAGGCTTTTCCTAACAGTACTTTGAACAGACACTGACACTATCTGGCCCTAAGCCTGCCATGGGAAATGTGTGCCCAACAGCAGATCCCTACTAATTTAATTGTGACTGTGCTCAAAGCTGTGTCAGAATTCCGAGTAAGAGAAATTGTGAACCGCTGTACATCACCACGAGTGAGAATTTAAATCTGCCATTCATCATGAGCATTATTGTTCACAGTCCTCATTGCCCAAAATTTGTTGGAAGCATTCTCTGTTGCAGTCAGCAGCTTTACCTGATTTGCAACTCTTACCACCTAATGTTTTTCTTTTGAGCTCTCCTTTGTTGTTGTTGTTGCGTAAAAAAATTGTGGCTATTATGAAACAGATTTTTGTGCTTGAGATATTGCTTAATTTTCACTTTGGGATTTATTCATGAGGCATATCACATGTTACTTAGAAGCCCATGCTCCACCTGATGTGTTTCAACAATGATATGTGAGCTCTTCCATACCTGAGTAATTTTAAATGGTAGTTGTGTTTTATTTGTAAAGAAAACCATGTAACTGTATACAAATTTGTGTGAATTTAAGTTTGTTGCCCAACATACTTAAGGCATGGTTGTTTCTTCATGAGTCTCTGCTATTACCCATCGCTTGTGTAAGTGAGTAGCCAGTTCCCGTTTCGGTGTAAAGTTAAGTACCTCCATATGGACTTGTGTAGTCATGTTGTAAGCTGGAGGCTTGTTTTATTCTTCTGCATTCTCTGTTTTTTTTCCGCATCTTATAAGTTAGTAATTATTGTGATTCTTGACTTAATTTCCCTCCTTTCCAATAATATGTAATAAATATGAGCTGTTTATATAATTATTGTTTTCCCTTAATATTAATGGATATAATTTTTCAGGTTAATGGTAATCTACATATACATTGGGAAAAGGAAAACATAAATAATTCAGTTATCTCTATATCTTTACTCACCCTTCAAAACGTTAGACTTGCTGTTGATGGATGGTGACAGTGAGGAAGGGCGGAATATTCATTTGTGTGAATTCTTGTTCATGCGTGGGGTTTTATTTGGGGGGTTGTTTTGCTTTGTTCATTGTCTTTTGTTAAGCATTTTCAATTTTGCTTTGTAGAACCAAATAAGTTTTCACAAACACTGAACGGAGTTCCTTCTTCAAACACAGTCAGCAGTGGAATGGACCCCTTCCATGCTTGTAGTATTCTTCAACAGCTTAAAACCATGTATGATGAAGGACAACTGACGGATATCGTAGTGGAAGTGGATCATGGGAAAACATTCTCCTGTCATAGGAATGTTCTTGCTGCAATCAGTCCTTATTTCAGGTACAATAGTCCATAGTTCCAGTGGTGATCAAAAGCAGAATTACAACTTCATTAAACTAAAATTAAAATGAATTACACCTATACTAACATTCCATGTAGCTGTCGACAATATAGTATACCTAATAAGTAAAGATTACTGTTCTCTTAACATCAGTAAGTTATCAGTGTCTGTTAATCAAAGAAGAGTTTCGCTGGAGAAAATGTCACATTATTTAAAATAAACCCAAACCAAACAAAAATGCCTCCAGTGTTGAGGGTATCCTGGATACAGTAACAGCATATTTAAACTACCTCTTTCCTTTTCAAGTTCTATGTTCCAGCAGGCTAGAATGTGCTTATGAAATGACACGTCGTAAGTTGAGTGCAAAGACTTGGATATGTCAAGAACTTTGCACATAAACTGAGTGAATTTTAAGAGAAGGTTAGTGAGATAATTAATCAAGAAATTCCACCTTACCGCTTTTGTTTCGGTAAGTCTAGAGCTGTTCTTAAATTCAGGTACCCAAACAAGACAGTGTAATGTCCCTGATAAATGTATTTGTGCTGATGAAAGGGCAAGTGCACCGGGATTAGCTGTGCAATGTGATTTCATTTCTTATACCTGTAGTTAGAAGGTAATTACAAATAAACTGCTCAATATTTTTCTTTTGTAGATCTATGTTCACTAGCGGCCTTACAGAGAGTACCCAGAAAGAAGTTCGTATAGTCGGTGTTGAAGCAGAGTCAATGCATTTAGTGTTGAACTATGCATATACCTCCAGAGTAATGCTGACAGAGGCCAACGTTCAAGCTTTGTTCACTGCAGCTAGTATCTTCCAGATCCCTTCCATACAAGACCAGTGTGCTAAATACATGATCAGTCACTTGGACCCGCAGAACTCCATTGGGGTGTTTATCTTTGCTGATCACTATGGTCATCAGGAACTCAAAGACAGATCGCAAGACTACATTCGTAAAAAGTTTCTGAGTGTCACCAAAGAGCAAGAATTTCTTCAGTTGAGAAAAGACCAACTGATAAGTATACTCGACAGCGATGACTTAAACGTAGACAAAGAAGAACACGTTTACGACAGCATTATAAGGTGGTTTGAGCATGAACAAAATAAGAGAGAAGTGCACCTTCCAGAAATATTTGCCAAATGCATCCGTATGCCTCTGTTGGAAGAGACATTTTTAGAGAAAATCCCTCCCATGTTTGCACAGGCTATGGCCAAAAGCTGTGTACAAAAGGGACAACCTAGTGCCAATGGCTATACACAACGGCTTGGAATGACCGCTTCTGAAATGATCATATGCTTTGATGCTGCCCACAAACACTCAGGAAAGAAGCAAACAGTGCCTTGTTTAGATTCGGTCACAGGGAGAGTGTTTAAACTATGCAAGCCACCAAATGACTTGAGGGAGGTTGGAATTCTTGTATCTCCCGATAACGATATTTATATTGCGGGTGGTTACAGACCGAGCAGCAGCGAGGTCTCCATTGACCACAGAGCAGAGAGTGATTTTTGGATGTACGATCACTCTGGCAATAGGTGGATTCCGAAAGCTCCTTTGTTGCGAGCCAGAATAGGCTGCAAACTGGTTCATTGCTGTGGTAAACTGTATGCAATAGGTGGTCGTGTTTATGAAGGAGACGGGCGAAATTCCCTCAAGTCTGTGGAGTGTTACGACAGCCGAGAGAACTGTTGGACAGCTGTCTGTCCCATGCCGGTAGCAATGGAGTTTCATAGTGCTGTGGAATATAAGGATAACATCTATGTTTTACAGGGTAAGGTGGTTTGACTGACTGTGTGGTGGTTTATTGGAAGTGGGGGTTGGTCGCACTCCCATTGTCTGCGCTGGCTCAAGCACCTTAGAAACCCCACATTTCCCGGATGTTTAAAGAGTGCCCTGGGACAGTGGGGTGGGAGGAAAGCTAGGGAGGGCGGTGGGTGAGGAAGAGTGAGGTTGCTGCTTGAATTCCTGTGCCCTGGGAATGTGTCACTGAGTTGTAGTATTGAGTTATGGCACAAATAGCCATTTTGGTGGTGTTCGAAGTCAACAGTATAGCCTTAAATTCTACTGTGAGAATTCTTCATGAAATCTTCTTTATCTGGGTGAAATGCACTGATGTTGAAGAAGAGATACTGTCTTATGAAATGCACTTTGCGTTCTATTTAGCTAAACCTATGAAAATTCCTGGTGTCCGTGTTCTTGGTGACTTGTAAAAGTCGATTAAGCACTGTAGGCCTGAGTTTCCTGCCCTACCCTGCTTTTTGAAGTCATCCTGGTAACTGAGAAAGATGATTTATCTCATTCCAGTTAGCTCTGTTTCTTTGATCAGTAATTATAGTACTGCCTTTACATCCTTTCTTCCAGTAAATGATCAGACTTATTGATTCTGACATTGGTATTGATTCTTAAATGAATAAAAAGGATCATTATAAGAATGGATCAAATAATTTATTCTTCCCTTTATCTAAGGTCCCCATAAATAAAATAAAATGTGTTTGTGTGTGTGCATAAGCCATACAGCAGTCTACATTTACAGTGCTGAGACTGGTCTGTGAGGCTGTAGTAAGAGTCCCAAGAAGTAGAAAGAAAGGAGGAGGCAGTGTCTTCGTTATATTTTGCGAAGGGCCGCCTCTGTGTAAACACGCCCGTAGAATTTGGCATCTTAGCTCCATACCAGCTTCCTCTTTGGGCCATTCTCCATACAAAGCTGGACCACAGGAAAGAAACAAAGTAGAGAACACTGTTAGGTTCATTTTTATTTACCAGAAGAAGCCAACCTGATTCCTTGACTTCGCATTCTTGCCACTCGGTATGGTTGATGGACTTCCACGGGATTTGCAGAGAGTTTTCTTCTTCTTTTATTGTTTCTATATCAGGTTTGACTCTTGTTGGTTGTGGCTTTAAATATTTCTGTTACACCAGCACGTTCTCTCCACCTGTATCTTCTGTTGTGTCAGACATCTGCTTTAGATGGTTAAAAAGAAATCACAAAGAATATGTAACGTGGTAGAGTATTTGTTCATCCTTTAAACATTACTTAGAACCACTTAAAAGCGGATATTAATATAACCTATAGAATGAGAATGCATCTTGTTTACAGATTTTAACTGCACTAATTCTGTCATTCAGTGGATTAAATGACAACTCCATGCTCACATAAAGAAGCAAACTGCTTCACTGTGCTAAGCAGTGGGTTAGAAAGATCCGTGTTGCAGGAAATAGGCAACTTTTCTGTTTGAGGGTGGTAGATAAAGCCTTGACCGAGTTGCACCGAAGTAGTATGGAAAAGTTAACTCTCGGTCATTTTTATTTCAAGTTTGAAATGGTCAGTAAGGATTGAGGAGTGTTAAAATGCCAGCAGAATGCAAGCGTCAATCGTAGGAGATTACACTGTGGAACAAAAATGAATAATCAAAAAATGTATTATCTGTAAACCTTAATCTCTTAAGCTACGTTCCACTCATTTTACTGTGTTATTTTTGTATCCTGTTATGCTTGAGGTGCTCAGTTACACAGTAGCTTGGTTAAAATTCTTAAAAGAACCATGTGAAATTATTTATGATTTGAATTATGCTAATATTTGGCAAGTGTTAGGCTTTTCTTCCCCTGGGCATTACAAGAGACAAGGTGACTTTTATCCAGGTTCTTTTCATCAGGTTTACAGAGCATGAGCTTTCAGTCATCTCAGCTTCCATTATCTACAGTCTGTAGGTGCTACTCTGTGTAGTCAACAGAAGAGGTTTTTTATAATCTAATCACAAAACTAACAATGACTCAGTAACTTCTTGCAAGTATTCACCTGGCATCCTCTTAAGCAAATCAACCTAAGTGTGTAACCCAGACACCTGATAGAAGTAGCTTCAAAACCTGTGCATGCTACGAGACACAATGATTCGTTCAGATTTAACACTTTTCAAGCATTGAATTCTGAGACTCCACAGTCTGTAGATGACAAGTTGGGAAGATGTTAAAGAAGGAAACAAGCTTCAGACATTTCAAGGCTGGAATCTTGAAAGGTTTTGTCCCAGATTACTAAGCATGGTTTAGAAGTAAAAAAAGGATAGCTAGGAAATATGTAAACCATTGTATTTTCGATATGCTTCGTTTCCCTCTCAGCTGGAATAGAAATTCAGGGTAGTTTTTACTCGTGCGGTTAGTATTTTTGTAAAGAAATGGAAGAAAGCAGGTGATGGTGCTAGGGTTTTTGTTGTGGGACTGAGGCTTTTAACAATTGGTAGGCTGTTTCTGTCTGTGGAAGAACAACCTGAAAGCTTAAGTAGCTGCAGAATTGCTGTTCTGGAAATGAAGCATAAGTTATGTTTTATTTTTGCTCTCTCTTTTCAGGGGAATTTTTTCTCTGCTATGATCCTCAGAAGGATTACTGGGGATTTTTGACCCCAATGACTGTGCCTAGAATCCAAGGCTTGGCAACTGTGTACAATGACTCCATCTACTACATAGCTGGAACCTGTGGAAACCATCAACGTATGTTTACCGTAGAGGCCTATGACATTGAACAGAATAAGTGGACTCGAAAAAAAGACTTCCCGTGTGATCAGTCCATTAACCCGTATATAAAACTCGTGCTCCTCAAAAATAAACTCCATCTGTTTGTCAGAGCTACTCAAGTCACTGTTGAAGAACACGTTTTCAGAACCAGCAGGAAGAATTCGCTCTACCAGTACGATGAGGTTACTGACCAGTGGCAAAAAGTCTACGAGACTCCAGATAGGCTCTGGGATTTAGGCCGGCATTTTGAATGTGTTGTTGCTAAATTGTATCCGCAGTGTCTTCAGAAAGTTATTTAATTTTTCCTTTTATTTTTTTTTTTCTTTTCAGTAACAGGCCTTAGTGATTTCAGTGGTAATCCGATGCTAGAGAAAACATGTCTTAAAAGAAAGCAAAGAAATTCTGTCAGTATTTATTGTAAGCTGAAACAGACAGTTTTTTTGTACGCGGGGATGGGTGCTCTTCAAAGGTTGCAGTCTGGGGAGGGAATTACTGGTTCAGTTTCATAATAACAGATATTTTCCTGGGAAATGAGAAAGAGGTTACAAAGTGCAATTATCAGCATTTATATTTTTTTTTTTTTCTGGTAAACACTTAATCATGTCATACTTGAGGGGTGTTTTTGTGGTAAGAGCAAATTAAGTGGAAGAGCCAGGATAACTATGCACTACAGTGGAAGAAAATCTAGCATTAATAGCTAAGGATGTCCAAGATGTTTTGAAGTTACTTTTCTTTTTTTTCTCTTTTTTTTGAATACGGGTAAAATTTGAGGCAATATCACTAAGTTGTGGGGTTGTTTTGGTTCTCTCTTTTTTTTTTTTTGGTTTTGTTTGGTTTTTTTTTTTACTTTAGATTGCAAGTACATGGAGGAATGGTAGATCCTGATTAATAATGAATTATGATTTATTTTTTTTGGTACTGTTTTTGAAGTCTGCTAAGATGCTTGTGATGTTGTTTGTGCACTACAGTGTGGGAGAAAAACTCCAGTTAAAATTGGAACATGGAGTATCTTTTTGCTGGACAGTGGCTTGTTCAGATTACTCTACCACTTCCTGTCTGTAGATTTTTGTTAAAATTGAGCTTAATGCTGGGGGGGGGTGGGGCAGAAATCCTAATATCTGTTTTCTGCCACATAGATGTAGTGCTGTAAAAACTTTTTTTTTGGGGGGGTAACACTGCTTAAAACCTTTTTTCATCCCATAAAGGGCTTTAACCCAAAAGTTGATGGTGCTAGTACATTTTTAATACTTGTTTGTCTGAAATGGGCTAGCCTTATGCTACTGTGTAAGACAGCTTGTTATCTTTCATGGAGTGTGTGTCTGTCTTCAGGCCCTGTCCTGTCATCATACTGTCTTTTTTAACATAACATTTTTATTGCAGTGATACTCTTGCACAGAATGGTGACAGGATATGGCCTTAAAATATTTATTTTTTTTTCTTTTTGTGTGGAGTGTTCATTGTGTCTCCACTAAAGTACAGTGCTATGTGCAGAGTTGGCATGTGCTCCAGTAATTTGGAAAAGTGTGGCTTAACTTTACAAGTTGTTTTTCTTTTCTCCCTCCAATCAAGCCCTCAAATACTTTCTATTTCATTATGATCTATAATGTGAAAATTTGCACTACTGAGCTGTCTTCATTATCCAGTGTATTAAAGCAAAATTTGACAATAAATGTCCATGGCTTAAATAATCCTTGATGCAAATTTAGAATAGGGCTCCAATAGATTGCAACACTTTTCTCTATGTATTTAACATTTAGCTTATTTTTTCAAAAGTAAATAAGTTCAATGTTCAGCTTCTACTTCAATAGTGAAAACTGGATTTAAAAGGGAAAAGATGACTCCTAAACCAGCTGTAATTTGCCAGGTTTAATTTGTTACAGCTCTAAGTTTTGCAAAGCTGTGAGTGTGGTATCTTGCTCTTCCTTGTTTTCTCCAATTGACCTAGGTAAACCAGTTAACTTGAAATGGCAGAGGCTGGAAGTGCTTACCATTCCCTGGCTTAACAGCTGATATTTTGGTCAGCCAAATATTGAGCTCATTGTTTATCCCCCTGGCATGGCTGAGGATTTGGATAATGTTTGTTTACTATGTGGTCTTACTGTTCCCAAATGGAATCTTTCTAATGCACGAAAATACTCGCCTGGTTCTGTTTCTTAATTCTTGCACAAAATGTTGAAAAGGCAAAAATAAACAAAAAACTGTGAAATGAAAAGGAAAAAGAAAAAGAAAAAAAAGCCTCTTTGCATTACATACCTCATCTTCCAGAGACTTCACCAAACCCCTTTTCAAATGCGAACGCCTGGTTGTTTTTTTTTTTGTTGGCTGGTTGTTTTTTTTTTTTTCCCTGAAGTAGACAATTGTTGCTGAGATTGTGTTTTTCCAACAGTGTTGAGGTGTGTTGTTTCTTTATTTTCTGGATACATCTCCATAGCCAAGAATAAGAGGGTTTTGTTGTGGTTTTTTTTTTTTCCTAAAGTACAAGTAATTTCATTTTTTAAATCATCCGTAGTCCTTGGCTAGCTCTCTGCGCTGCTGTAGGCCTCTAGCTGCAAGCTTTCTGAAGCACCCTTCCTAACAGTGTTGCATTTGTGTGTAAAACCAATTTTTTGTTTGTTTGGTTTTGGTTTTTGCAAAGTGTTATGTAACTTTTTTTCTTGTTTGTTTGGGTTTCTTTTTTTGTTTGTTTGTTGTTTTGGTTTTTTTTTTTAAGCTTGGTTGAATATTTACAAGACTTCTTGCTGCTTTTTGACAATCTTCTATATTTATTTAGTAGAACAAATTTCAATATATTACTTGAAACTATGAAATAGAATTGAGTTAGCAATTGACTGGTCATGTGATGTATAGAAGTACAATATGCTGTGGTTAATTCTGCAGTAGGTTTGTTAATTTTGTTTATCTGCACTAAAGTACGAAGATCTCCATTTTGTTTAACCATTCAAACTGAGGGTGTGTTCCAAGTCTGTAATGTGTTTTTCAAAGCTAAATCCTGGAACTTGCCGTGGGAGTAGAATATACTAAATTTTGTGCATGAGGAGTTTGTTGAGACAGTAACGTAGCTGTGACATTTTGCCAATCCTTAAATGCTTCTACATTTTGCTGAAAGTCAGATTTCCTGCTAAAGTTTTGCTTTAGAGTCGGGCTTTAGTAAACTTGCACAGCACAAAAAGAAAACCCCATAATGCACCAAAGGTACTGATGATATTTAAACAGTAATCTGTACATTTTTCCCCCCACACTCGGTATTTTTTTCTGCGTTCATTTATTTCCCTTTACAAAATGAGTTTCTAGCATTGTAAGGACTGAACGTGAGCGTAAATCTCTTTTCCCAAATTCTTAGTTACTTTAGAAGGAAACATTTTTGTAACTTCCGCTTGATTCCACCGGTAAAATTTAGAATCACTAAAAGCAGTTTTGGTGCCCCAAACATGCAGTGTGTGTGTGTGTCTGTTCTACGAGAACTCGCAGAGCTCCCTGGCCGTGAGGCTGTTTAGAAATGGCATCCAACATTCAGTGCTCAGGTATGTTAGTAAGAAGTACTGTAGTCCTCTGAGGGCAAATGTGTGGATTTTTAAACATTTTGCCATAATTGCACAATTTTGCATTTTTACTTAATGTCATGTTATGTTTCTTAAAATAAACCTATTGTTGAAATACGACGGAGTTCAGCTGGTTTTGTGACAAAGCTCCTACGTGCATTTTAGGAAACTTCTGAAAAGTAACCCCGTGATGGAGCTTTCTGATGCTTGTGCAGCTCCATTTCTGCACTTGTGTGTCTCGGCTGTGTGTAATGTCATGTGTTTGGGGGTTTTCAGGCAGCACTGTGCTGTTGCTTGAGGTGGAAGGTGCTCTGTTCTGCTTTTTTTTCCTGTCTTGTTCCTTGTGGCTGCTCCAGTCTAACTTCTCATTTGCTTACAGGTGACATTGTCTTTCCCATTCCTTTCCTCCCCACCTCTGGAGTTGGCGTAGCAGCAGGAATGTCAAGTAGGGCTTTCCAGTCTGATAATGCTGGATATTGGAGAACCCTGAAACACTTCAGCAGGCTGCCCAGAGAGGTTGTGGAGTCTCCTTCCCTGGAGAGATTCGAAACCCACCTGGATATGATCCTAGGCAAGGTGCTCTGTGTGACCCTGCTGGAGCAGGCGGTTTGGACAAGATGATCTCCAGACATCTCTTCCAACTCCTACTGTTCTGTGGTGCTGCGATTGTGCACTGAATTTCCCAGCATCCTGACTTAGAAGGGAAGTTACTTCTCAGGTGGTAAAAGAAACAGAGAGCACAGTAATGTTGGTTGCAAAGGATTCTGCTGCAGAGCTGAGAATGAGAGGTCTCCTCTCTGCTGTGCAAAGTCCCAGCGTTATACGTGGCTTCTGATGTAGTGACAGCACTTAGCACATCTGCTTGCAAATTATACTTTTTATTCAAGAGCATTTGTTCCCTTACAGAGGCTGTCTAGTGACTTCAGGGGTGATGCTAAATCATTCCAGTGTCGGGAAACAATGTGAAGTTCTCCTGTTTGGGAAGTTGCTCCTATTGCTGGGTGCTCGCAGGCTTTATTTCCACCCTCTCACCCCGAGCCTGTAAACATGTCAGGGTGTGATGTGAAGACTGTTCACCTGACAGTTCAGTTGCAGCAGAAGCAATTCAGGAGTCTGGGCTAGTGCTGGTTGTGTCTTCAGAGGAACTCTGCCACATGTGATCAGTAAGTCAGGCTGGGCTGGCTGCCTCAGCTGTCCATGCAGCCAGCTAACATGGCAGGCAGCTTGAGAGCTGTCTATGCACTATGGGACCCACCTTCCTGGAGACTAATGCTTGATGTCCCTAACCTTGGGTGAGATTGTGCTTGCAGATCCATGCTCCTGGTCACCAGTTTAGAATGGTGCACTCCCTCCAGTGAGATGGAACAGCAGCCTGCAGCTCTCCAGTTACAGCACCCAATGGTCCCAGCCTTTCTGTATAATCACTGGTTTATTTTGTGTGATCACAGCCTTGTTCCTCATATTGTTGAGCTCCTTTCCTCCAATCTACATCAACATGTATTGAACAATCTTGATATCTTTTCTGTTTGCAGCCTTCCGCTGCTGGGAAGACTTCTCTGAAGAAATCAGCCAGCAGAGCAAAGACCATGCTTTCCTGTCCAGATCTGCACCTGCTTAGTTAAAAACCAGGGACATGGCCTCTTGAAGACCTAGCAGAAGAAGTGATGAAGCCAGCGCAGAAGAGGTAGGCTTGCTCTTTAACTTATTTTAGTGGGCTGAATAAATCAACACCACACTAAACTATACGTATTCTCTACTTACTTCCACACCCAGGGACTCAGCTGGGGCCATGAAATGCTAGTGGCTGCTGCTAGGCACTCAGGTCTAATGATTTCACTGTATTTTCATCCTGTCTCTTGAGTTTGCTAATAAAATAGTGACTGAGAGTCCAAGTTGTCCATCCTCAGTATGGAGTTTGCAGTTATAGTTACCAAATAGTTGAATGGTGAAAGTATCCTATCCGAAGTCTCCCTGTCTGCTGTCTACTTTGGAGGACCTTTGCACTGTCCAGAACTCTTACGAACTTGCAAAGAAAGATCACCTAGTGCCATGTGATGGTTTTGCAACATACTGGTATGTATTGAAGAGTTGAGACTTGCAAAAATCATGAAAAGCTGCAGTTCACAAGGGGGGGGGAGACCTCCCTCTGTGATCCCCAAGGGAATAAGTTATAGAAAATCAAAATAACGAGAGACAGAAAGAAAGAGGTAACCAAATTGCCTTGGCTTCCTGAGGACAAAGCAAATTAATCCAGGGTCCATGCTTTGGACAAAGCTAAAGCTTCAGAAGCTAACTGGAATTATTATCTCCTTGTAAGAGGTTTGGGTTTTTTTTAACCAGAGGGGAAAAGAAACTGAACAGTTGTAGCAGAAACCTCAGTGAGCACCTCACTGTTCAGATAAATCTGAAGGCTTCTTGTGCTTCAGTCATGGCTCCTTCAAAAAGATGTCAGTGTATCTATGAGTTAAGTAAGCTGTTATCTGTTTTATAAAAGATGTTTATGGAGATGTCTGCAAACTTTCAGCAAAGTGAAAGTCATATCTGGAAGGCAGTCTGGTTTTGTCTCCCTCAGGGAGAGGGACCAGAGCCAAAACTGGGACAGGAGTAGTTCGACCATGTTCTTTTCATACTCTCATGGCAAGGAAAATGAATTGGCCCCCAGTGCTCCAAATTTCCTAGTAGCTCTTGTGAAATCCTCTTAACAATTGGCACACAGTATAACGTGAAATAATGCACAGTGATGGATGGGAGACCTTTGTGTGGTCAAGTTAACCTACTGAGGTACAAGGAGAGCTAAAAGCTAACAAAGGGAGCAGTTTTGCAAATGATTACACTCTAAGCATCAGAGAGAATCTTCCTTCTTTGGGTACTAAATTCTGATGTGGGTTGGTTTGTTTATTTTTTGGAAACGAAAAGTAGATGGGCATTTGAAAGACTGTTTCTTTACTGGGGTGAGTGGAATTCTTGTCTGGCCATTTTGTTTTTCCTTTCAGATATCCTCTGGGAAGCATGTTCTGCAAGCATTTGCTGGAGGAATGGAACACAAGCACCCCACAACAAAGTGCATTACTTACATGAAATAATCTACTGGGATTGTTCCATGGCAGTCCACTTTCATGAGTCCATGCTCTGGTTATTCAGAGCTTTGGGGCTACATTCACATGTTCTGCATGCAGGAGAACATCTCACATTTGGGTGCTAGTATGCAGGCAATAGGTGGAGAAATAACCACCCAGCTGTTGGTTTCTCCTTATCTGTCTGGGACATGTACTCCCCTCTCTGCCTGTTGAAGGGGGAAGGGTTGCACCAGTAAAGCTTGAACCTCCCCACTTTAACATTTAGTTAAGGCCCTATGTACCTCACTGCTGATTTACCTATTTCTGTACTTTACACAAATAATAATGCAAATATTCACTGTAAGAGGCAGGTATTTATTAACCTCAGTTAAGTTTATGTGACCAAGCAATGGTTTAACAAGTTATTTCAGGAGCAGCAAGACTAACTAATTTCTAAGGTATCTCTCCACAGTGGATTTTCTGAAGCATAACAAAAGTTGTGTTTGTCAGCTTTCCCTTATGGAAGGTGGCAGTGGGATCTCTTTCCTTTTTAGTCAACTAATTGCACCCACAACCTGCACAGACTCTTTATGTCTTTGAAAGCTTTGGCTCTCTACAAACTGTAATTTAAACCAGACACCACGTCAGAAGTTGAATTGTGTGTGGTAACAGATAGTGAGAGTGATCAAGCACATGTACAAACCTCTAAATACTGTCTTTCGTCATGGGGGGAAAAAAAAAGCTAAAAATCCCCACTTTGAGAACACTTAGCTGGATTTGACTGTATTTGAAGGGCTGGACAACTTCCTGCATGTCATAAGCTTTGATTAAAGAAGGCATAGATCTGACTGAGGAGGAACAAAAGGGAAATAGAAAAAAGCATGATGTCCTGCTCTTTATAGTACCTGAGTGATGGTTGCACTCAGTTCTATAGAAGTGGGTCACAGGTTTCTCCTATGTCCTACTGCTTTCTAGCAGGACACAGCCTGGCCCCACAGCCACAACAGGTTAACAGGACAGGAGGCTGTGTGTCCTGACTGCCTCAGTCTTTAACGTGTGGAGTCTGACCTGTTAAAATGTGCTTATTTAGACCTTTAAGTGTCACTGAGCACTTAGCAATGATAACATACCTGTAAAACTTCAACCAAAATAGTACCAAATAAATTCATTTAAAGAAGGGCTCTCTATGTTCCTCTGTCTCTCTAGACCTGCACGTGACCTCTGTTCTGCAGCTCTTACTGTCACAGAAAGCTGGCAAGATCCAGTCCAAATGTAAGAATTATGAACTGTATGCTTGATTTGTGCCAACTTTTGATTGTTTATTTAATGATAGATATAAATTTTATATTCTATAAATGTAATTCTGAATTTCATTAATTAATTTGAAGTCAAGATCCTATGTGATACAGTAGCTGCAGAAAAATAGTTGCAGATTAATTTTGAATTGCTTTGTACTCTTTCAGTTAGATTCTGTTCATATTCCTTCAGCAACAGATTTCCTCAAACACCCTGAAAAGTTCAAATGCAGGAATATTTGGTGATCATCAGATTAACCTTCTCCCACAGGCAATAAATGAAGTGCTAAAATTGTATTTACTCTGCAAGTTTGCATTTTGTTTTTCTTCAAAGAAATAAAAGATGTCCCATGTTTTGCATCAAAACCAGTGGTTTGGAGAGCAAGCGTGAAGAAGAAAACGACATCTGATTAGTCCTTCAGATTTCCATTTTTCATAGGCCATAGTAAAGGGCAATTTCTGCTGCTTTTGTCCATCTCAGCCACTGATGGAGGTGACCAAGGTGTTCCAAAGTGATTCTAAAAGGTGGTCGTGATAGTTTGAATTGCTGTTGTGACTGAAGCACGTACAAATGGTCACAACCAAATAACTATCACTAGAAAACCTTTATATAATTTAGACAATTGCTACTAGCACAGAGGTGGAAGGAGGAACAACGTAATTTAACAAAGGCAAAGTCATGTTTTGATTAGGTAAAGCACCAGTCTAAAATCAATCAGAGTCAAAGGAACTATCAAGTGACTGCAAGCAAGAGAGACTGCATACTTTTGGAAGAATAAGGCCAGCGCTGTAGAAGCCACTTAATTCTAAAAGTCTTAGGGAATTTCACCTTCTGCAATGCCATCAAGGTTTTCCAATAACATTATTCCTAAAGGTGTAGTGCTGTAGACTTCACAAGAGTCATTCCTTTCATCTGGTGCAATTGCAGCCTCTTCAATAGGCAGCTTCTGATGACCTCCTGTGGGACGGAGCACAGAGGATCATTTGCCTCTTGAATGATCTGTAATGAATTCTCATAGCACCTATACCTGCATTTAAGGATTTATTCCTTTCAGAACACAGAAAAAACAACAGATATGCTTGTTATATTTCTGGTGGTAAAGCATTTTTGGAAAGAAGAACTGGTAGAAGCCATGACCGGTGAGGTAGAAAGAGCTGGATCGTAAGATTGATCAGACCAAGGTGCGTCCAATTGGTATTCTCTCCCTGACAGTGAGTTAGTGGGGGATATGTGGGGAGACAAGAACAGAGCTGGTTGTCAATACTCCCCAGCCTCTAGCACTTTGCAATCTGCAGTGCCAGAGGTGCCATCTTTGTATTTAATAGCCCTCAGCAGATTTCTCCTCAGAATTTATCTTGTTGTCTTTTGACAAATTTTTTTAGCATGCTGTTACTACTGGCTGGTAGAAATCCTTTATAAATGGGAGGTGTATGTTGTGTGTCCTGTGTCTCTGAGAATACCACCTATGCTGGCTGCCATAGCACTGGTAGCAGCCTTACTTATTAATGCAAACTGGAAGCTAGTGCATGATTTTAAGCATTGATTGTGCCCTTGCAGGGTAGGTATTTTTGTTGGGATGATCCAAACTAGCGTGGGTAACTACATGTGGCTACAGGGCAGGAAATAACGGCTGCAGTAGATGCTGACTTGCAACCTTAGCTTGGATGGATCATTCTTTCTCTCTGCCTCTGTTTCCCTTTTGCTGAGTTTTCTTCTTATACCAGATGAGAACATTACCCCTGCCCACCTCCAGTCAGCTTTTTTGCTGTTTTTTTCCTGTGCTTTAGTGCGTTGCGGCATCTGGATTATAAACACGGCAGGGGAATGTTTTAAATCCCCCAAACAGGGATTTGCAATGTAAATCTCGTGGAAACATTCCTACTGGAATGGGGTTATGTAAAACTTAGCAAAGCACCACTCATGTTGTGGACGTTGCTCGCTCGCCAGTCCAGGTCAACTGCTCAGCTACTGGCAAGGAATTCAGGAAGTTTCTGTACCCCTTCCCCTCGCTTCAGCATGAAATTTACCCCTTAACAAGTGTTGCCATGGCCTGTGAATCCCTTCAGTTGTTCTCGAGTTACCAAAATAAGCTTGATGCATGACCTCTGGGTCACCTAAAATCCTGCAAGAGGGTTTCAGCCAGAAGGTTGAAATTGATGTAGCAGGATGGGCAAAGACAGGAGGCCTCCATACACAAATTCTCCCAGAGGAGAGTGGGATCAGGGCCTGAAGAAACATGTCATGAAGAAAGGATAAGTTAATATGTAGAGGGGAGAGAGAGAGGAAGGAAAAGGGATATCTGACAATTTATTAACATCCACAGAGATCTGAGAGAGGCCAGCACTGCAAAGGTGGAGTTTGTCCTGAATTTGTCCCTGGTGTGCAAAGGGCCGTCGCTGTCCATGAAAGGTTAGTTAATGTGGGATGGGGTTGCCTTTGGGTGTAACTCGAGGGGTAGAGGTGGCAGAGGGTGTTGCAAGTTACAGAAAAGTTTTGCATCTGAGGATACAGCCTCTGATCTCAACCTTTGATCTCGGCTGCATCTGCGGTGGGGGAAGAGTTCCGCAGATGGCTTTAAAAGCTGAGCAGGTTGCTGCCAGGGGAGCCAGCAACCGGAGTGCCACGGAGGGGGGAATCTGAGCGGTCCCCACATCTGCCGAAGAGAGAGCAGTCCCACCCAATGGCGGTTAGTGAGTTTGTGTGGCTGGTGCACGGTGGCTTGCTTGGGTTGAGGGAAGCTTGGCACCAGGGAATCCCTGGATCGACAGGTGAAGCAGCATTAGGCTTGGTTTTGATTTGTCACGGTTGCTCTCATTTAATAACAAAAAAAAAGCCCAACCAAATAAAACACATATTGTTGGTGATAATCTGAATGTGATCAAAGAATAAGTAACTCTAAAAAAAAGCGTCAGGAAGGAAGCAAGAAACCTATAGGGAAGGGTGGATGGAGAAAGGGGAAGTCCAAGCATGTATAATGTCACAAAAAGGAAGTGAGAGAGCCTGCAAATGAATTGGAGTCAGACCATGGCTGTACAAAGGCAACTCTCATTATTTTATTCTGCTACAATAGAAGGTGCATAAGAAGGTGGAGGTTTCAATGATGTCTGGGTAAAGCAAAGATAAAACCCATCAAGGACAGGGTGAAATGAGATATCTCAAAGAGCCGACAAAATTCCATGCACAATGCAACTGGAGAACAACAAACATAATGTCTCCATTTAAATGTGACCTGGAAAGCTACAGATCTGTAATTTTACTTCAGTGATGTGCAGGTCTGGACAATATTGAGGGGGGAAAACCAGGTGTGGTCCTGGATGTAAATGGGCATTGAAGTAAGAAAACAAGGGTTTCCCAAAGGACGTAAACCAGTTCAGAGAACAGTTGTTATAAAGGAAAATCGGAACAGACAAGATTTCCTTGCAATGGTTATCTGAGAAGAGCTGCTGTGGTGCCACATGGAGATTATGAACAAACCTGTAGAAAATAGGGTGGGGGGGGGTTGGTGCAGAGAAACTTTATAGATGTGGCTAAAAGGGTGGTAATGGAAGGGGTAATGACCCATGAAAGACTGGGGTCCTGGGCCCTCCTTAGTGCTGATGTCCCCACAAACCACGGGTGTGCCCCAGGAGAAATGAAGTGGGGGGGGGGATGTGAATGTATCACGTTGCTGTCTGTTCATTGCTCAGGCTATTAAATTCTCTGAAATTAATCCCTAAAGTTCAGTTCTTCCAAGTCAGCCTCTGGAAGCCTTGTTTTACAGTCAAGGAAGTAAAAGTCAACTGATGTGATTTTTATTTTTTAGTGCACGCTACGTTTTCATTTCACTTCAGTTCCTCTCTTTGGTTTTCTGTGTTACCTAAGAATTTGCCTTGGTACAGAAAAGCTGGACAATGAAGCTGACACCATCATCTGATTTTATGCTAATGTCTTCTCAATAAATCTCCCATTAAACAGAGAATGAAATTAAATGAACAAATATATTCAGAATGTGAGACTTCTAAAGGTGGTGTACAATTAGTCACAGTTTTAGAAGCAGAATGAATTGGTGGTAATAAAAAAAATAACCTTTCTTGTTAATCCCTGAAAATATATTGAAAGTTCAGGCTCAACCTTTTTAATGGACTTCCAAAGAAGATTTGAATTTGAGGGGCCTGAGAATTTTTGCGTATCCTAAACTTTGGTAGATTGTGAATACCAAACAGTATTAAATAAGGAAATGTTTGGAATATATAAAGGCAGTAAACCACTTTTTATCCACAAAGATGCAGGTACACCTACCTGGCACCCTTTGGGACCTTTGTTTAGTGTCTTGACCTTGAGAGGTCACTTGTGGATTAACTCCAGAGAAGCACGTAGGTTTTACTTTTTTTTTTTTTTTTTTCTTTTTACCCTCATTTTATTTTAATGGCCAGGGAAAATGGGAAGAATGCAAATGAGTGAATGCCTTCTTTGATCTGTGTTGCTCCTGAGCATAATCTGCTAACCTGGCAGGCACCAGGCACAAGAGGAATTGCTGCCCCTAAGTAGGGAGAAACTCCAGCCACTTTGCAAGCAGTTGCTCACAGTTGCTCATTGGCTTGGGAGAAGCAAGTGGCCAAGAGACCCTCATCCCTGTGCAGAACAGGGCTGCTGGACACACTGTGGTTCCAGTTGGTTGCTGCTCACGTCATGGGAATTATTCTTTTAAGCAGGGATAACCTGGAATCTTAAGGCTTTTCCACCCACATCGGAAAAGTACGCAATGAAGCGTTTACCCTAAAAACAGTACAACTGTGGCATCTGCTCCTCGCTGGTGGGACAGGCTGAGCAACTGGGACAGGAGCAACCTACAGAAGCCGTCTCCCGAGGTGAGATCCCAAGCTACCAGCTGGATGTGGAAGAGAAAATGGAGGCATTAACTTCAGCTCTGAATGAGGTCCATCCTTGAACATGGAAGCTGTGGGAGTATTTTGAGGGTGTGTATCTAAAACGCAGGTGGCAGGGCGTGACTGGGTTATTAGAGAGGGAAGAGTGATTTTGGCTGTGTTAGAATTGAACAATAAATTGTTAATGGCCAGCAAAAGATCAAGGCTTCATAAGTGGGTGATCCTCTGCACCTCTGATTTTTTTTTTTTTACTGTGCTTTAAAATGATACCTGATTTCATGATATTCATATTCTGTAAAACATCCATATCCTTTGCTTTGCAGGACACTGGAAAGTGGGTTTTGCTCTGAAATCTGGATTGACCATGTCTCCTCCTGTCCATTCAGACCTGGGCTATGTACCCCCCGATGGTGGATGGGGGTGGGCAGTGGTGTTCGGAGCCTCCATCTCAGTTGGGTTTGCATATACCTTTCCAAAGGCTTTCACAATCTACTTTAAAGAGCTCCAGGCTGTTTACAGCATCTCCTACAGCCAGATTGCCTGGATAACATCCATCATGTGTGCAACCACCTACGGAGGAGGTAAGTGAAGCAAGACTGTAACTTTCTTTGGAAAAGAGGGGATCTGATCACTACACTAAAAGGGGAGGGGAGAATTTATTTCTTTGAAAAAGTTCTTGGAAAGCTCCAACTGGAAGTTTGGCACTCTGTTTTCTGTTGATGTACATTGGCAAAATGGAGAAAACCAGTCCTGCTGAGTGTTTTCTTGACAATGCATATGATGTCACCCATTCTTGTTATTTCATCAGATATCTTGCTATATGTGGGTGGAGGCTTGGCCTTGGTGGAATTATTTGAGTTATTTCAGCATATTTAGTATTGCATCTTTTGTTCTGTTCATATTCTTTCTTTTTGGAACAAAAATTGCATTTCTTGCACTTGTGATTGTAGAGAAGATGCTGGAAACTCAACAGCTGAAGTTTTGCTAATGAACAGGCATGGCTTATGTGCGTGTAAATCTTGAAATAGTATGTAAACATGTTTTTAAATGGTCCCTAATTCTGTTGCTAAAATCTTGCTGCTAGTCGTTTATTAAGGGATGATGGTTTAGATTTCTCTCTGCAGAATCTTTCTGAAAGGACAGATGTGTCCACTGGTTACTTCAAGCCAAAATGTCCAATGAGTACTTGCACCTTGGCTGCCAAAGTTGCTGTTGTGCAAAGGTCATGAGAAGGTATTGGTTGTCCTCATAATGAAATCACCGAGTGGATATTCTCAAAGGGATGTTTGCCTCGGATACTGATGCCAGGTATCAGTCTGCCACTTTGATCTGAGTAGCTGGTGTGTATCTTGCTGTTAATGGTTAGTAGAGGACCATCTTGCTTTTATGTTGCTGATGTCTGCGAGATGCGGTGGCTGGAGGTTATTGCTGGGCTCTTAGCAGACTCTTTGTTCCTCTTAGCTTGTTTTGCAAGGGTGAAATGTAAAAGGTTTAACACTTAAGAACACAAGAATAGCCACGCCAACTCACATCTGCCTAAGCCTGCATTCTGTCTACAAACAAGGACAGTGACACAGACTTTGGGAAGGACTATGGCAGACAAGTCATAGATGGAGGGATCTTCTCACTACCCTCTTGCCTTCGGGGATGATGCAGTCTGGAGGCTTCCTGGGTCACATACTACAAATGTCAGGGTATGCATTGTGTGCGTAAGTCTCTCACTCTCATGTGCTTTAGGAGCTGGTGTTACATGGCAATAAAAAAAAAAAAGAGCTGTTTCACCATCTGATATGGGATGGATTAAGGTGAAATGAGAAAATCTGTGTAAAGCTCCCCTGTCACTTGGGACACGACACTCTGTCAGTGCCCTGAGCAATACTTGTGACTCCGTAGACAACCTATGTCTTTACTCTTTTGGCAGCTCGTGCCTTGTGTTATTGAGCGTGCGATTCCCAAGATGTCTGCGTGCCTTGGAAAGCTGGCATGGGAACAAGTGACTTCTCACTCACTGATTCAAATCCACCCCTTGCCAAGGGAGACTGAAGGCTCCTGCTGGCACCAAGCCAGCAGCTGGTCTCAGCCCCTTGCCAGTGGGCAGGTACTGATGTCACTAACCCACTGGGGCTGACTGGCATGCTCAGGTTTCCAGATGTACGTGACCAGATAGGTGTTTGCTGAAAGTGTCTTTTTAGGTCTGGCTGGAGTCGATCAGCTGGGCAGCGAGGAGGCTTCTTTGTGCGACGGTCTCTGCTGCAGATGGACAGAGGTTCACTTCCAGGGTTATTAAATCCGCAGCTCTACTGAGCCCCTATTTCCCCTTGAAACAATGAATGTGTATCCTCTGATTGCTGGTTAGCTCTGGTGGTTTCATGTTAGGAGCGGAGAAGGGCTAACGGAGTCTTGGTGAGAGCCTGAAGAGACCCTGGGGCTGTGGGGGTTGTTAGAGGGCTCATTCCCTCAGGGTGGGTGTTCAGGTCCCTCTGAAACCTGGATGTCTGATACTGAGCACTGAATGCTAGACGTGGCTCAGACCAGTTGAGATTTCTGGCCTTTCATTTTCCACATTCCCTGAGCTAGGGCCCTCGGCACCCAGGCAGAATTACAGAGGAGGGTACAGCAAGGGAACTGCTGCCAGTGATCTTGATGGTGGAAGAAGCCGTTACAGTATAAAACTTGTGGTTTTCAACACTGATCTTCCCATCTTTAAGTACAGGCTTTTATGAAATCTTATTGCCACGTAATTGCTTTTACGAACTGCAGAGCTGTTGTTATAAACTGCAGCTGTGTGTGCTTGCGCCTGACTTTCTCAGATGTCACATGTAGCAACAGGAGGGTGTCAGCCTAAGCAGGAAAATATGAGATGCTGTGAAGCAAGATGACCCTTTTCAGCACTGCATTTGCTTTTGCACCGGCTTTGGGCTAAGAACTCGGTGGTGGCTGGGGGGTCCTATCCCACCTTTCCTGGTGTTTCTGCAAACACCCGTGTTCATTGATGCAAGAGCACCTTTCCTCTCTCAGGGTCTGCCCTGTGGGGTTGTAGCTGTTGCTCTTCACCTCGCTCAGTTTTTAAATCACTGTAGGATCCACGTTAAAAAAAAAAAAAAACCAAACACAAAAAGCTATGAAAGAAATAGACCTTGGAAATAAAAGTCTTAGGAAGAATCCCTGTATAACGATTATATACTCTTCTAGAATTAAGGAAGATCAATTATGTCCTCTCTTCTTGTGAATGATTAATAATTCTAAACATTTCCTTGTCATGTTCTCATCTTTCAAATGTTGTTTCCAGTAAATGATGTTGACATCTCCATAGATCTGAAAGCAGCAGCATGCTAATAGTAATAGAAGAGGGAATGGCAGTAATAACAGATTTAGAAGTTTCATCTCAGGGAATAAATTTCTTTGAGTGCATAAGTAAGTGAATACTTGGTTTGATCTTCCTTTCAGCTACACCAGCATGAATCTAAAGCAGCTCTGTAACTTCCAGTGAAGCTGCACACTGTGTTTGAGGGAGGAGGAAAGCACCAGCCTGCCCAGAGTGGCTGAGGTCATGCAGGGGATCCCTTTGAGGACAATTATACCTTTAAACCCCAACTTCAGGTTTACAACATTCAGAAATGCTACAGCTAACTGTATATGAGGTAGTCATTTAGGACAGCATGTGTTTCTTTGCATTAGAGCAATTAAAAATAAGTAAAAGCTCCAACAGACACTGAATATCATTACTGGGTGAAACTTTGGCTGCAGTGAAGTCAGCGGGCACCTTGCCATCACCTTTAGGGGAGCTAGGATTTAATCTTTCAGCTGCAAAGTTTGATCTGCTGCTCTAGAAGCCTGGCAAATTTCAGCCCCAAGCATGGGAAGGGGGCTGAGAACTGAATTAAATTTTAGAAATGACTTCTGTGTCTGTAAACACTCGGTTTCACAAAGATCTCCAGGAATGTTAAGGGATGGAGTGCCCTAGAAACATGACCTAGATAATAGGTGCATCTCTGAAGCTTGTCTTATGAGGAGTCATTTCTGTGGCACTTAGGGGGCTCTTGGGAAGGTCAGTCCGTAAACCCAGGATTACAGCAAGCTTGAGCAAATAGTACACTTGGACCGAAAGTCTCTTCTTTTTGATCTCGTGGGGTAACATGGCTGTGCAGTGTCAAAAGTTCAACAAGCTCCTAGAGAACAATCTGTGTAAGACCTTGAAAGTTAATACTAAAGCATCGTGCTTGATCTGCTGGACAACGGTCAGCCAGAAGGGCAAAGCAATGCAGAAAATGCAGGCAGAGGAGCCCGGCAGAGTTTACCTACAGTAATATTGTGTATTGCATCACTCTTGTTAAGGGCACAGAGGGCTGGTCACCCTTGACTGATGTGATACACAGCTATCCACACCGCCTGACGCATGAGCTAATCTTTTCCCCTTCCCAGCACTTAACTGAATTTGAAAGGAGCTTGCTGGGTTTCTTCCACCCCATGAAGAGGAGCTGGTTCTGTGCAGAGGGGCTGCAGACTTGACCCTGCAGTCCTGCTTTCCACCTGCTCTCTTGCAGCGTTTGGCAGCCTCCCTGATGACAAGAGCTGCGTGGTGTCAGCCAAAATTGGCCTCTGCTTGGTGCATCCTTCTCCTTGAAGCAAAGCAAAGGTTCCCAGCATATATGCAGCAAACAGCAGCACCTGCTCCCAGAAAGCTATAGTCCTAGAGAAAGGTTTCTTGGGGGAACTCGTATCAAGAGCAGAAGCCTTCATGGTCACTTATCACAACAGTTTAATATGAAGGGGGGAAAACAACAACAACAACAACAAAACAACAAAGCTTCAGCTGCCTCTTTGTGATAACTTTCTGTAGCTTTAATTGACTATCTCTCTAATATCTTAAAATGTGAGTGAGGTGAGGTTATTTTTATTTATTTATTTATTTATTTTAAAATACCTGCATTGTATAATGTCTCAGAGCACTATGAGCTGCAGACAGTGGTGTCCCAGAGACTACTTGCAAAACAGTGTGATAGTCCCCCTGCCCGCAAGCCACTGCCCCTCAATTCAGGCTCAGCCAGCATTCTGCAATTCCAGCTTTTTTGCTGTTCTTGAGTGGGAATTGTTCTTTGTGGTGGTTCTGTAACATCTCTCCTCTCAAACACCAGGAAGGTTTAACGAAATCTGAAGGTCTCCACCTTGTTGAAGCACTATTCAAGCAGCCCTGAGGCAGGTGACCCTCTTTCTGTCCTGTTGGCAACTACTTGAGAGTTTATTTGTGGCAGGACAGCCTTGGAGGTGGGCTAGAGACAGCAGCAGTCTTCTGGACTTAGCTGTGCCACAACTGCTTAGGGCCATGCCTTGGAGACGGTGCTTGTGGAGGGGCTGGCTGTGATTGGGCCCTGTAGTCACAATTCATTGGATTAGTTTTAACAGTCTAACCTGCGGATCTTTGCTAAACCTGGTTCTTTTTCACTGAAATGAGTAAGGCAACTCTCACAAGAATGTTTCCATCAGAAGCCACAGGAGACCCATAGGCTCGGTGGAAGTGAGCCCAAGCCCTACGTGCTTGAGCTGCAGCACATGGGATTTATGTCCACCAGCCAGAATCTCTCTCTATGTTTGCACAGAGACCTTGTGGAGATCAGCTAAATTAATTGAGGGTGAAAAAATGTAATAAAGTAGCATCATAGGCAAACAGGTCTAAGATAGGTAGCAGGCACTGTGTGGAATATGTGTTGGGGTAACTCAAGGCAGGGGCAAACACTGCTCTTGGAAACACCTCCAAGGATTTAGGTGGTTGCTGCCTTTCTAGTATGTTACCATAATTCCAAATCTTCCTAAGTGAAGGGATGCGTAAGACCACATGAAAATGTGAGGCAAACGGGAATAAGATGGAACATAGCACTTCTTTTACTTTGCAACACTAAAGTGCCATTCTTTGCTACTTGTTTACCTTGAACAAAAAAAAAAAAAAAGCATGAACTTTTTATTCTGTGGTAAAATCTCACAATGTGGAAAACAAGGCTTAAGTCTGGGAGTGGGAAACCTCAGGGTGGGAAGACAGAGTGTCCTCCAGTAAAGAGTCCCCTTTACTTTCAGTACCAATGAAAGAGTGACCTGCTCTGCTCTGGCTAATGTGTAATTACACCTTCAACACAACCTTATGCCCCAGATGTTTGTTTGCCCATGTTTGCGTGCACAATCTGAAATACCACCAGACTTTGCATTCAGTGGTGTTTTGAAAAAAAAAAAAAAAAGGCCACAGTATTTGTCCTGATTTTCAAACATTCAGGGCTTGGCATAGTCAGACTTCTGCCAGGAAAGTTAACAGCTAAATTCATGATGCATCTTTGAGTGCTTCAACCACATTGTTTTTCCTTTTCTATGCAGTCATTTTCCAAATATGATAGAGGAAGACCCTACTGGGATTAAAATGTAAATGAGATGAAGATGCAATGGCAAAGGAATAATTTGTTTTAATTCCCCAGTGAAAACATTCCAGTTATTAGATTTAGATTAATTGTAGCTGTCTTTTTACCAACACAAATGTTTTGGTTTGGGCTGCTGATTAAATTCCAGCAACAGGGGAAAAACAGAAGAAGTGATGTCACTGCTCAGTTTATTTTATCATCTCCAGGAAACCAGCACATCCAGCAGCGATGCTTCATGCACCTGGCTGGTTTCATGGCCCAGATGCAGGGCTAGAGCCATCTAAGAGGTTTTCTGGCTCTGGACAAAGTTATTTCATGTTGTATGAACCCCTCTGGCTGCCTGGCCTCCATGCTATTAATATTGGGGTTTAGCAAAACGCAAGTTTGACATTTCATAACTTTCTGGTTTGATGTCTCCTTGACCCCTTTGTAAAATATTACTTGGTGGAAAGCAGAGCCATGAGGCTCTGCCAGCATCCCAGGTGGTTCCAAGCAGTGCCAGCATTGATGTCCCTTGGCTCTGCGTGGTGTCACCCCATTGCCAGACACAGGGACACGTGGGGCTGACGGCTTTGTCTGCAGCAGAGCATCTCACAGAGCAGCAAAGACTGAGTGGAAATTAAAGGTCCCCCCCAAAATACCCCGTAGGAATATCAAAGGATGTGGATTGACTGTGCTTGATCCGTATGCCCCATTTGGAGCATGTGTGGGTACCGTGTTGGTGGGGTGCTGCCCGCATCCCTCCTGCTGCTCAGCACATAGGGAGCCACTGAGCAGAGTTAAGTTCCCTTTAATTAAAACCTCAAGCATGAACATATTGGTGGTAAATCCCTAAATGCTGAAGGTCTTGTGGCTAAACACTGAGGAATGTGTTGTATCAGCCTGCTCACGCTCAGTGGTGAGGAGAGCACGGGGGGATAAGGGTAATTCTGCACTCTCCAGGCAGGGAACTATTTGATCCGTTTCCAGGCTTGCGTTTCATGATTACATCTGATTGGGGTCTAGAGCCAAGAATTTTTCTGAATTCAAACATTTTCCCAAGCAATAATCTATAGAAGTATGGATCAATTCCTTGGAAAAAGTTAAGGATATTACTAGGAACAGAAATGCACATACCTGTTTTCAGAGGACTCCGATCCCTCTCTCCTAAGACAGATTGCGACGAGGAAAATAACGGTATTGCATCCTGGGCTACAGGGTCCAGCCCTTCCTTCTTGCAGACAGTTGCTGTTTATAATCTCATTCATTAATTCAGAAGCTCCATTTAAACCACGGTAATGGATTGGATTTCAGTGCTGATGCTTTTGTGACCAAATGGAAAATGACAACGGAATAGCTTGGAGAAACACGTAGATGCTGTGGAAGTGAGAACCACAGGCTCTTTAAAGTAGTGTGGTTACCTCTTTAGGTGCTCACTTACTTGGTGCTGTTTTCATGCAGCTGGGTATGGATTTTTTATTTTTTATTTTTTTTTAACGTGGAAGCAATTTCTAAAGCCTTTAACTGACTTTCAGAGACTCAATGAAGGAAAAACACTGTTAGGGTTATACAATTGTAGCTCCCGTTGTCAACTGCAATAAAATGCCTCACGTAAAAACCTTCCAACAAAATTCTTTCTAAACACAAAAGTGGTCCCCTGACAATAAACAGAAATGCTTTCCATTCTCAGGGGGGTCCAGGATGGGATTTTGGTTGGTTTGTTTTTTCAGGAAAAGAAAAAACACTCAAGTTATCAACTTTGTTTTGTGACCTTGTATTCTTCACTATGAGGACAGCAAGGCACTGGAACAAGATGTCCAGAGAGGCTGTGGATGCCCCATCCCTGGAACTGTTCAAGGCCAAGGTTGGATGGGGCTTTGAGCAACCTGGTCTAGTGGGAAGTGTCCCTGCCTATGGCAGAACAGTTGCAACTAGATGACCTTTAAGGTCCCTTCCAACCCAAACTGTTCTACGATTTTAAATATTGTTCATCAAGTCTTGGGCTTCCATAAGTGTAGGGTGTTATTTGATTTAAAAATCATGACTTAAAATATCTATGGGAACTGTCAAAGAAAGGTTGGAAAATGGGCCCTTTTCGGGAGAGAGGAAGAGTTTCAGGTTCTGCCTTGCCCCTGGCCCCTTTTCCCTCTGCCTCTCCTTTCTACAGCTCTGGAGTGGAGTGCTGGGAATACAATAACAGTCACTTATTCACATGGAGGACTGCGATAGAGAAATGAGTCATTTGAAAAGGTATTTTGCAATTTTAATTAATTTTGTTGCCGCTTGCCAGCAAATTAAAAAACCTGCCCTCCAGGAAGCGTCTGCTGTCTGTGGATGAACAAGCGGAGCCTGGCCCAGCGGGGAGCCTGTGCTCCCGAAATGCAGAGGGAGCACTCGTGTAAGCAGCTACTGTCAGATGAGCCCAAGTCTCCCCAGAGTGCTGGGAAGTCCTTTTTGACCTAGTGAGGCCAGCATTTCTATGTCAATCCCCGACTCTGCCCTCAGGCTGCCATGCTTTGCTTGTGAGCATCTCTTCAAAGCAGCAAGACGAGGACAAAGACTGTTTTCAGACAGCTTTAGAAATCATGTTTTTGCCCCTACTGCAACTGGTTTCCTGCTCCGGTCTTGAGTTTGCCACCAGTTTGTGCCAATGTTTACCCAGGAGGTGTCACGCCAGGGTTTGCTGCAGACAGCATTCTTTAACATGACACCAAATTTAGTATTTCTGCGGAAGGAAACTCCCATCTTCCACCTGAGATCAGGGCTGTAGTTGTACCGGCTTCTTCATCCCTCTGCTCCCAGGGGTTGCCACCTGCCCTCCCTTCCACACTGCTGCTAAAGATGTGCCCAAGTTCACTCTCGGGTGTGTTTATTTAGATTTGGTCCAGTTTTTAACTTTTGGCAGAACACAGAATCCAGCTGCTGAAACAACCTTCATTCCCATTTATTAGGAAAACTCCCCTAATCCAAACCCTCGTCCCTCTGTAGGAAAATAGAGGAAAACAGCCCCATCTCCTTGGCCATCGCCTTGTTCAGCTGAGGGTTTCAGTGGGGTTTTCATACTGGAGAGGCTTTAACTGTCTCCTGCGATGGCAGACTGCCTGCCCTGTGCCTTCCTGCGTGCAGGGCTCTACGTTGTAGAAGGGATGCAGTAAAAGTAGGTATCCTTCTACAGCCCATAACGTGGGTCTGGGCTGCACCAAAACGAAACTCTGCAGGTCATCACGCTGGGACCCCACCCTTGAGAGTAAAGGTCTTCTGGTTGTTTTAAGCGTACTCGGTTTTATAGGAAGAAAGAAATAGTAGCAATAAAACATCTTGCAGACATGTTGTAAGGAGGTCTTTAAAGCTCTAGATTAACTGTACCAGGAAAATTACTGAGCAAGGTGCTGATTTGTTTTCCTCCTTTCCATTATTGCTTAGTCGTGTATGGAGAAAAATGGGATTTACAGTAACACAGGGTCTGTTTGGGGAGTGTTGGAGGGAGGGTGGAAGCAGGGAGGAGGGGAGCTCCTCATTTCATCAGAGATTGACAAATTTGTACCTGAATGGAAAGTGGTACCGTTGTTAAAATCACGTTGTTAATTCGAAATCAGAGAAGAACCAGCAGCCCTGAGCAGCAAGCTTTATCCCCTCATTCCTTGGAGAGGGAGGAGCTGGGTACAGTCCCTGGAGAGGGGACAGTGGCTAAACCTTACAAAGCCCATCGCGAGCGCAGGGATTTGCTCTTTCTGGGACAATCTGGGAAGGGCTCATGGCATCCCCATGCAGAAGGTGCTGGCAGGCAGGGATCTCCTGTTGCAGGCAGAGCAGGATGGAGAGAGCCCCCTGCCTCCTGCCACATCGCCTCATGGGTGGAGTTTGGCTCCAGAAGAAGAGGAGTAAAGAAAAATGTGACCTGCAGCAGCGGTTAAATGCAGATTTTAAAACCAGATGATTTCCACGCACCTAGTGTGGCTTGGTTTTGAGTGTTAGGTAGTCTTTTTTTTGACAGCTTTACAGGAGATTAGGGAAGCCTTGGTCTGAGCCTTAACATACAGAGAAGTCAAGGGGGAATGGAGGCTCTGCTCAGGGGAACTGGGAAGAGCGAGCCGTATTTTCCCTGCAGGTAGTGTAGCTGATTTGCAGGCAGACTCTCTTGTACCAAAATGATTTGCAAAATCATACCCTGATCTTCATGGCTATACATGAAAGGAAAAAGGCCTCCCTGTCCCAGGAGGCTGGAGGCAGAACTCAAAGAGACAGGGCATGACACTCACCTACCTCCTCCATATGAGTGTCCCCAAAATTGAGGCTGGGAGGGCACGTGGTTGAATTGCTTCCAAGACCTGGTGATCTTGGAGCCCTCTGAGGGCTGTTGTTTAAGCCAGGGGGAGACAAGGGTAAGCAAGATGCACATCTGGTAGCAAAACCGAGGCTTCTCCAGCAAGAGCAAACACTACCAACAGGCTTTGATACAAAAAAAAATTAGAATATACAGCGAATTGCTGAACTTAAACCAGCAGGGGGACAACTGCACGAATCCACAGTGATGTGGTGGTAGGGGGACAGGGGAGCAGCCTGCAGCTTGGGAAGGAGGAGAAAAGAGCTGCGGTGCCGTTGAAAACACAGGGGAATAAAAAATTAATTTCCATTTAAATAACTGCCGAAGGTTTAATTAACGCCTGCGGGGTGGCTGGGTGCTGCTGCTGCCCCCCCCCCCCCCCCCCCCCCAACCCCAACGCGCAGGGGGGGGGGGGGGGGGGGGGGGGGAAAAAAAGGGGGGGAAGGGGAAAA